>PVJH01027023.1:0-29273 GCA_004026705.1 Nesogale talazaci | reverse complement strand
CACTGCTCCTGAAGGTGGTTCCCTCAGACCAAACCCCATCCTCCTTATCTCTGCCAGGACCCAGGAAGTGAGGGGTACCCAGAAACAGACACAGGTGTGGAAGGGTCATACATGAGGAGCTGCTCCGTCTTTCGGGTCCAACCTTGTGCTGACCATGAAAGAAGGCAGACCCTCTCCTCTGCCTGCTCCCTGTCTTTGGAAATTTGTGGCAACCATTTCAGTTTAAACATATGACGATGAAATCGTTAGGTGTTCCGATGCCGAATTAATTACCCAACAGCAAAGGGATCGATTGTGTAAATATATCATTTATGTAATGAGTCCTGCCTGTGATTTAGATGTCCAGAATAGTTTTTCTCCTCACTCCTATCCTGAAAACAAGTCTCGTCTTTGGGCCAGGGCCAAAGATCAGGACTAGTCCCTGACTGACAGTGGCCCAAATACATAGGTGAGGGCCGGTGATCCCGGGGGCTGGGAAGTGGGGGAAATTGGAGCAATTTGCTCAAATGAGGCCAGCTCCTATTATTCTTCAGGTCTCTGCAGAAAATGGCTCTTCAGAAGCTGGGGCTGGAAGTTAAGCATCCCCTTAAAGGACACTTCAGGGACGACACGTCTCCCCACAGCTCCCTGGGAAGACATCGGGGTTCTCTGGGGAGTATCTTGCCTTAAAGAGAAACACATGATGGGTTCCTGGAGTTAGGCCATGCGCCCACACGTGGAACATTCCTGAGAGTTTGAGTACTGCCCGTTGTGAGTCAGGGGACTCATCTGTTTCAGGTTACCTCCTGGTGGGGCCTCAGTGCTTCACCGTTTAAAATTCCACTCAAAACTCACGGCCGTTGAGTCAACTCTGGTTCATGGCGATGCTGTAGGGTGGGGCAGAACGGCCCCTGTGGGTTTCTGAAACGGTCACTCCCCTGCAAGGAGAGACTGGTGGTTCCCTCCTTCCTGAGCACAGACTTTGTATACCCCGCCCCCTGGATCCTGAGCCAAGTGGAACTTCTGTCCCTTCCCTGCTGTGGCGTGGCTTCTGGTGTCTCTCCTGCTCTGGACTGGGCCTGCACTGCCTCACCCTGGGGTGCCCAGCCCATAGGGGAGCCTCAGAGGATCTGGGGCAGGCCCCAGAAGATCCCCTGCCTGGGGAGGTGTGGGGTGTCATGGGGAGGGAGCCTTGATGTAGGGTGAAGGACGTGGAGACACAGTCAGATTTCCCCTCCTCCTCAGAGAGCTGCTGTCCTCTGAGATGCCCCCAAACACCCCATCCTTCTCCTGAGTGATCTCCCTCCCTCCCTCCTGTTCTAGTGATATAGGGACCTAAAGTTCACCCCCTATGCAGGGGTGGATTACCCACTCTTCAAGGCAGGCATGGGAGACAGGAGCCCTCTTGACTAAATCTCCCATGAAAAGTTTCGCTGCACCGTTGGGAAGCGGTGTGATGTCACAGAGCCAGTGACTCGGTGACACCCAGTGAGCCTGTTCCTTGCAAGTTAGCAAGTCAGCCTAGTGAAGCCAGCGTGTGCCTCACCCGCCTGCCCTCGCCCATAGTCCCTACCAAGACCTTTCCCTGGGATGGACAGCCCTGGAGGGATGTGAGCCGATTTGAGTTTTAGGTCCAATCCTGCTGGGGCCTCAGGTAAGGCCTTTGTATTTTGGCTTTGCTTCCTGACCTGAATCCTGATGAACTTTGGCACTTCCAGGTCATTGGCTGGTCCCACACCACCATCCTGGGGCGGGTGGGATGATCTTCAGTTCCTGCCCTTGTGAATGGGTGAACCTGGAATGTAAATGACGCAGGGAACCTTGGCCTTGGGGGGGAAAAATGAGCTAGGAGGGGGTAATTATGTATCAAATGGCTTGTATTTGTCAGGAATTCATTGCTTAATTGATGCTTTACTACTCCCATCGACACGTGTGATCGAAATGAAATTGCATCCACTGGGAAGGAAGTGAAATTTATTTCTGCTTGTATCTTAATGGCAAGAATAAGCATCAATTAAACAATGAAGATGACAGATATTTGACGGACGGCGTGAAGAAGGAGCATTACTTGCTGAAACATTATTTTCTGATTTACCGTAATGGAACACCTGGCAAGAGGATGAGGGGCACAGTTCACACACGCTCCATCATTTTAAAATAGCAAAACTGCATCATTGTTAAGTAATGCAAGAAAACTTCACTTCAGTAGGGTGGGATAGAATGGTACCAGCATGTTCTTTGCTGTCTCAGCTGACCCAGAACAAGCACGAGGTAGAGGAGATGGGAAGAACGAATGAGACTAGTAATGCAAGAAAACTTCAGTAGGGTGGGATAGACTTCCAATTGTGGTGCCCTGTTGTATCCTCAAAATATGGGCCGAGTCCCGGTTGGTGCTGCAGTGCGTTCCCAGATGGGCTGCTCGGCACAAGATCAGTAGTACAAAACCCACTGGCCACTCCTCAGGGGGAAGATGAGACTTTGTACTCCCAGAAAGTTTTACAGTCTTGGAAACCCACAAAGAAGTGCTACTCTGTCCTAAAGGTCTCTATCAGTAGAAATCGACTCCACAGTGAGAATGATGCCTGTGCAGGTAATCCCATTTGGGAATAGAGTTTTGCTTTCTTTCTCTCTTTTATGTTGATGAGATCATAGCAGTGTGGGATTTGCCTTCAATATAACAACATTTGAGAGATAAAGAAAGGGGATTAGATGTGGTATCACTAGAGCAGCGGTTCTCAACCTCTGGGTTGTGACTCCTTTGGGGTTTAAACGATCCTTTTACAGGGGTCCCCTAAGTCCATCCAAAAACACATATTTCCCATGGTCTTAGGAATTAAGACGCCGCTCCTCTATCTGTCTCCAGGCAGGTCCTCTCACATGCACATACGCCCACCTATGAGTACCCAGCGTGAAGACTGTTACCCACGTTACACCATGCTTCAAGACAACATTTCGTTTATTTGTCATGATAAATAAACATCTCACAGTATAGAATTACCTATTGCTTTGTGATGAATCACTACACTTTAACTATGTTCAATTTGTAAGGATGAAAATAGAGCCTGCATATCAGATATTTACATGACCATTCATAACAGTAGCAAAATGGCAGTTATGAAGTAGCGACAAAAATAATCTCATGGTTTGGGCTCACCATCACAGGAGGAACTGTAAGAAAGAGTGACGACATTAAGAAACTTGAGGACTGGTGCAGTAGAGTCCTAAAAGCTCATGAATAACCATCTCATGTACAACTCTCAGGCCCTCCTTGTCCAGAGGAAAGAAGTTCAAGAAACAGAAGACAGGTGGGAACAACTGGTCCAGTGGACTCAAAAAGCCAGTCTCCACTACCCTGAGACCAGAAGAACTAGATGGTGCCCACTGACTACCACCACCTGTTCTGAAAGGGATCCCATTAGGTTCCTGGAGAAGTGGGAGAAAAACATGGGGCAGAACTCAAAATCATGAATGAGACCAGGCTTGCTACAGCCTTTCCTCTTTGGACCTGGAGCAGAATTCACCGCTGAGTTTCTAGAATCGACGGTGTAAGAACAAAGGACAGCGTGCAACAAGGACAGTGTTCCGAGGGTTGGGAAAGAAGGGAGCCTCAGGAAGGAGTGGTACAAGCAAGGACACATCGAGGGACTTGCCATGGAGGAGTAAAACCAGAATGAGTAGGAATTGTTGAATGTAAAACTAGGATCTGTTCAGCAAATCTTCACGTGACTCACAGTAAAAAGTTGAGCTGCTTTTTTTTTTTTTTTTGGCATCACTGCTCTCGGTGGTGGGAGTAGGAGGCCCAGCCCCACTGCTGGAATTGAACCTCCGTCCCAGTGGGCCGCAGTCCCACGCACAACCACTACGCCACCGGGGCTCAACCTGAGCTGCTGTTTTTAAAGAGCACGTTAGACACGAAGAGAAACAAACATGAGTGGAGAGAGAGAGAGAGAGAGAGAGAGAGAGAGAGGCAATTTGGGGCAGGAACCTGGAGGAGTGAAGAGAAGGATAGGGAAATGGAGACAATGGTCCCCCACACCACCCTTGAGAGGAAAGAGAGAGCCTTCGCCTAGGGCAGAGGTTCTCCACCTTCCTTATGCCATGACCCTTTCACACAGTTCCTTATGTTGTGGTGAAAACTCCTCACCATAGAATTATTTTTGTTGCTATTTCATCACTGTCATTTTGCTACTGTTATGAAGCAGGCAACCCCTGTGAAAGGGTCATTCGACCCCCCCCAGGGGTCATAACCCACAGGTTGAGAACCACTGCCCTACAGCCTGCACCTGATTTAAAACTACTAGCCTCCTGAACTGTGAGAAAGCAAACTCTCATTCATTAAAGTCACCTGCTTCTAAACCAGAAGCATTATTAAGACATTGATCTAAAAAAAACCAAAACATTTTATTGTGAACGGAGTGAAAGTTTATAAACCAGATCATCAGTTTTACATTTAGCAGTTTATACAGATTTTATTTCATCTCATTCATTGCAAACTCACTGCTGTCAAGACAACTCTAACTCATGGTGACCCTGTAGGGCAGGGGCAGAACTCCTCCTGTGGGTTTCTAAGACTGTAACGCTTTGCAGCGTTCTCCGATGGAGCAGCTGGTGGTTTCAAACATCCAACCCTGAGGTTGACAGCTCGCCATATAACCCATTATGCCACTTAGGACTCTTCCACATTCACTGTGGTCTTTCAAAATGCCATCATTGTTCCCACATACTCCATGGGTTTTCAGGGTGCTTTCCTCCTTCTTTCCTAAGCCTCTCAGCTTTCTCATTGGGCCAAGGAGATGCAGATTATTCTAAGGTGTGAGTCCCTCACTAGTGGTTTCACTCTCCTTATACACCTATTGTCTGGCCGAGAACCAAGGCACGAGAGTAAGTTTAGTTCCAGACCTGACGGGTGTTCAAGGGTCACAGTCTAGAGGCTTCCACTCATCTCTGTGCATGGAATAAGCCTGGTCAGTTTGATGATTTTGAGCTCTGCTCCTATTCAGGACCATCTAATGTGACTCCTTTGAGAGGGAATGGAGCAGCAGCTGGACACCCTCTAGTGCTTCTGGTCTCAGAGTTGTGGCGACCGATGCTCACATGCACCATTAATCCCCTGGACACAAATCACTTCCATGTCTTTTAAAAATTTTCTTCTCTCTTCTTTCCTCTGGATGGGGAGGGACCAATGGCTGCCCCTTAGAGGGCTGCTCATGAGCTCTTAGGACCCCAGCTGTTACTCACAAAAGCAGGTGTACAACAGGGTCTTTGTGAATTATGGGATGTCAGTTGACTTTGATGTCACCTAAGATGAGGATCCTGAGCTCCCAGGCCCACCAACCCCTTCCTTCCAGGTGCCTGGTTTACGTCTAAGAAGTTCTCTGACTCCTGTAAGAAATACCACGTTGACAGATACATGTACAGAAAACATAAATGCACAGATATTCTCTGTCAAACCTCTGTTTGGAGATGGGAACAGAAGTTAGGGAGTCATGGTCAGAGCAGGAGCTGAACTTGAGGAGCATGAACCATGTACCTCGGAGCAACCCTCCTTTCCAGACAAAGCCAGAGACCTTGCTCCAGGTCAAACAGCGGGTTCACCGCAAGTCAGTGATTTGAACCCAGGTCTGCCTGCACCGAAATTCTGTGCTTTCCTTTCAGTCCGCAGACATTTAACAGACGGAGGACAAGAAAAGGCAACTGTGTCCGGGCAGAGCTGAGGAGAAAGGGTTGGTGAGTGCCAGGGTCACAGTGGTTTGGGATCAAGGACAAAGGAGGGAAGTGAAGAGGGAGGAAATGGGAAACACAAGGAAGTGCACCCACATTTCTGAGATCCAGAGGGCAGTGGGGACATAGAGTGGAGTTCTGTGAATCTTTCCCACAGATTCAAAAAATTGTTTAGAAAGAAGAAACCACACCCAAACCAAGCAACAAAAAAAACCCACTGACCATATCTTCAATATAAATTGAAGAGAAGTTGATGAAACTTCAAAATATCTGTAAGAGAGAAATCATTAAATCTAACACACACACACACACACACACACACACACACACACTACAGTCGATGAAGCCAGTACCTTTTCCAAGGATGAAATACCAAAACAAGTTGACTGCCATCAAGTTGTTTCTGACTCACAGAGACCCTGTAGGATAGGGTAGGACTGTCCCTGTGGGTTTCCCAAACTGTAACTCTTTATAAGAGTAGAAAATCCCATCTTTCTAGTGAGAATCAGTCAGTGATTTCAAACTGCTGCCTTTGTGGTTAGCAGCCCAACTCGTAATGAAATCACGGACTCCTCATGGAATTAAGAGAACCTGTCAATTGAATGTCTAGCAAACAGTGCTTGTCTCATTTATTTTTATCATGAAATTAGAGGTTTTAGTCCTTCTGAGAAGAAATATGACCTGGTAATGGATCTAAATGTTGCATTTTCTGACTGCAGAAAAACAACTGGAAAAGTTCCTTGCCAGAAATATGATAAAGTATTAACATTTGACAGATATAAAAGCTATGATCAATTCTTGCAGAATTATTTAATCTGCATAGAGAGCTAAACAAAGGATTTAATCAGCATGTCACAGAAATAGTAGCAAAACACCTCTATTAATCAAAGACTGGAGCCCTGGTGGCACAGTGGTTATAGGGTGGACTGCTAATCACAGGGTGAGCAGTTCGAAACCACCAGCTGCTCCGCAGGAGACAGACAGTACTTTCTCCTCCTGTAGAGAGTTACAGTCTCAGAAACTGGCAGGGGAAGTTCTAGTAGCCTACCCTATAGGGGTGCTCCTGGGTTGGCATCGACTCAGTGGCAGCGAGTTTGTGGTTGCTTGTTAAATCAATAAGAGAAATGCACATTTGAAATCAACGAGCTGCCTTTTTAGGGTGAAAGTACCAAAACTAAGGAAAAAGATCTGGCTCAAAATTGGTGAGGATAAAAAGAAACATGCTTTTGTTTTTGAGCCTCGTGGCTGGGAGTGCCTGACACACAGTGGCTAGGACTCAGAAGTGACTCGGTGGCAGTGGTCTGGGATTGACGGGGAATGCACCTCAGACAAAAGTTCACATGCTTCCACCCAGAAGTTTATCTTTAGAATACATCCTAAAGAAACAACTGGAGGGGCTGAGCCCCGGTGGCGTAGTTGTTGTGCGCAGGACGGCGGCCCACTGGGATGGAGGTTCAATTCCAGCTCCACAGGAGCAAAGGCTGGGCCTCCTACTCCCACCACCAGAGGGCAGTGATGCCCCCCCCTAAAAGAAACAGCTGGAAGCAAAATCCCACAAAGGGCCCTCCGTGTACAAAGACACAGATTCCCCTGCCATTTGTGATGCAATGCTGTCTAAATAAGCCAGCGACTCACAGATTGTGGTGTCAGCAAACGTGGGATGGACTATAACATAAGTGATCAGAAAGAGAAGTCTATTGAACGACATGAGGCAAAGTTCTCATCATCGTCAATGACCACAAACAATGGGTTGCAATATAGTCTCAATTAAAAATGTGTGTGTAGAGGGAAAAAATGGAAAAGATAATAGAACATAGTAAAAGCCTGTCTGACCCCTCTAACTTTATGAGCAGGAAGAGAGTCAGGGTCAACAGCCCCAGCCCACCTGACCCCTCTGAGGCCCAGGGCAAACAGGCTTTTACCCTGCCCCACCCCCCACCCCCCGTCCCCTCTGCCCCCAACTCTTCTGTGGCACTCTCGACACCTCTGATGGACTCAGTAATCCACTGCAGTGGCTGCTTCACACTCACCGCAGATCACACTCACGAGGGTGGGGTCTACTAGGGACAGACAAGGTGACAATTCAGGAGCAGGACTGTACAGGAGAGCCCTCTAGGGGTTCCAGACACCTTATTGGCATCATTAACAAGGGACCCCACTTTCTTGATGGGACACAAGCACCTCGTTCAAGTGGTCCATGCAGTCATTTGGTGTTCAGGTACAAGATCACATCAAGCAAGCATGGCCATGTAAAAATGCCCCATTATTGCCAATTTTTTTTACGATGGAAATTGCAGGGACTTTTTGTTTTTGTCTGTGTGCTTTTGTAGAATTGTCAACTTTTCTTCAATAAGCAATAAAACTTTTGTAATTAAAACACACTATATAGTGGATCAGACGAGAGAAAACATTCAAAGTGTTTGGGGATAAAGTATCACTGCTATTGGTTATGAATAGTGAAATGAACACAAAAGAGTTTGTGGGGGTTTCTATTCAGCTTCGACTTGCTGTAAAATCTAAGAACAACATGACTGCAGTCTATTTGAATAAATAAAACCAAGTCTAATGTCATCGTGTTGATCTGACTCATAGGATCCCTGGTGGTTTGGTGGTCTTACACTGTAAGGTTCCCAGTTTGAACCATCAGCCACTTCTCAGGAGAAAAATGACCCTTTCTACTCCTGTAAACAGAGTTTTTCTGCCCCATAAGTTCACCACGAGCAAATAATAGTAGACAGGAAATTCAATTAACAGTACAACTACTAGTTAAGAAAAAATGAAATGGGTTGTGTCCTGACAAGATGAGCTAATTCAGTCAAATAGAGGGTCAGTGTACACACACACCCCTTACAGACTCCATTAACATATCAGACTAGCCAGAAGTCAGACTAATCTTCACTTTGTGTTGAATATTTATGATTTCAAAAGCACGGTAGTTCCAAGCTAAGTGCACGGTGGGATTTAGAACTTGGTTCTTCTTTTAAAGTGATAACTTTATGATGTCTTTGTTAGTGAGTTCATATGAATAGAGGATTTTAGGTTGGGCAGAAGGAGAAAGTTTTTTTTAATCTGAAAAAGATACAGGAGGGGAAGACACAAATAATGGTGTGATGGTTAAGGTTTTGTGTCAGCTTGGCTGCGTTAGGATTCTCAGTGGTTTGGCAATTAAGACCTAGTAAGTTCCCATGAACTAAGCAGGAGCATCCAAAGACGATGGAAAGACTACACAGAGTCACTGTACTCAAACGACTAGTCGACATTCCACCACGTCAGGAGTTGGTTTATGAGCAAGAATCAATGGTACCGAAGGAAGACGTCCAAGCTGCACTGAGAGCATCAGACAGAACAAGACTCTGGAAATTGATGGAATATCCATTGAAATGTTTCAACAGGGTAGTTAAGCACTGGAAAAACTTAGTCATCTATGCCAAGAAATTTGAGTCAATTGAATGGAAGAGATTCATATTCATACTAATTCCAAGGAAAAGTGACCCAACAAAAATGCTCAGATTATAGAAGAATATCATTGATATCATATGCGAATAAAATTTTGCCGAGGATCATCTAACAACGGTTACAGCAGTTCGTTGACAGGGAGCTGCCATAGGGTCAGGCTGGATTTAGAAGAGGGTGTGGAATTAGGGACATCATTGCTGACATCAGATGGCTCTTGGCTGCTGAAAGCAGAGAATACCAGAAAGATGCTAGCTTGTGTTTTATTGGTTTTGCCAAGACATTGGACTGTGTAGATCAAAACAAACTATGGATAACTTTGAGAAGGTTGGGAATTCCATAACGTTTCATTGTGCTCATGTGGAACTTGTACATGGATTAAGAGGCAGCTGTGAGAACAAAAACAAGAGAATACTGCGTGGTTTAGAATCAGGAAAGGTGATTACATAAGCAAATGTGGTGAAGAAAGCTGATGGTGCCGGGCTATCAAAAAATATAGTGTCTGGGGTCTGAAGGATTTGAAGGTAATGTTCTTTAGAGCATTCAAAAGCAAGGAGGTTACTTTGAGGACTAAGGCGCACCTGACCCAAGACATGGTATTTTTCATTACCTCTTGTTCACATGAAAGTTGGACATGGAATAAGGAAGACCAAAGAAGAATTGATGCGTTTGAATTGGGCAGGCAAAGGATACTGACTGTACTGTGGACGGCCAAAAGGACAAACAAATCTGTGTTGGAAGAAATACAACCAGAGTGCTCCTTAGAGACAGGGGTGGCGAGACTCCGTTGTGCATGCTTTGGACATGTCAGGAGAGACGTGCACCTGGAGAAGGAGACCATGCTTGGTAAAAGAGAGGGGCAGGGAAGAAGCAGAGAGTTTTCCGAGAGATGGATTGACACGGTGGCTGCAGCAAGGGGCTCAGGAACAGTAACAGGAGTGTGGCTGGTGCAGGACTGGCCAGTGTTTCAGCTGTTTACAGAGGATCGCTGTGGGTACGCTGGGAGCAGCGCCATGGGGCTGAACAGCAGCAACCTTCCAATATAATCATCTGTATCGTGAGATCTAAGGAGCCCGAGGTGGGGTGTGTGTGTCATAATTAGATGTTGGGCTGCTAGCTGCAAGGTTAGCCCTTTGAAACCACCAAGTCCCTCCTCTGGAGAAAGATAGGGGTTATTACTCCTTTAAAGAGTTACAGTGGGGGCTGAGCCCCGGTGGCGTAGTGGTTGTGCGCGGGACTGCGACCCACTGGGACGGAGGTTCAATTCCAGCAGTGGGGCTGGACCTCCTACTCCCACCACCGGAGAGCAGTGATGCCCCCCCCCCCAAAAAAAAGGGTTACAGTGGGGCTGAGCCCCAGTGGTTGTGCATGGGACTGCAGCCCACTGGGATGGAGGTTCAATTGCAGCAGCAGCTCCACAGGAGAAAAGGCTGGGCTTCCTACTCCCAGAGGGCAGTGATGTGCCCCCCCCCAAAAAAAAAGAGTTACAGTGTCAGAAACTCACAGGGATAGTTCTACCCTGTCCTATCAGGTCCCAATTAGCTGGCATCAGCTTTTTAGCAATGAGTTTAGTATAAGGAGATCTGCAGTGAACATCCAATCAGTGTAAAAAGATTAGGGTCGGATGCAACACCTTTACTTAGATCACGTGAAAGGAAGCATCCTAGGGGGTGTGACCTGATTTCAATCTAGGTGGACGCTGTGGTAAAATTTGCTTGCTTTTTACTGGTATGACCCCTGGATCTAGCTTATCCTCAGACCTCTGCTTCTTTGGACTTGAGCGAGAGGCCTGCTGTGTTTCTTGTCTCTCCTGGGAGCCAGCAGCAGCCTGCCATCTGACCTGCCAACGTTGCATTCATTCCCCTCTGCAGTCACAAGGTTGTCTTCTTCAGGAGAAACCTCCAGCTCAAACTTTGGTCCATGAATATGGGACGGGGCTGCACTTGGAACTTGCCCGCTTCGATGCTGTGCGAACGATTTCCTTGATGTACATTTCTCTCTCTCTAGACGTCAGTTTATCTGTATACCTTCTTTGGTTACACTTCTCTGAGCTTGCCTCAGACAGATGGCATGGTGTCAGACACAGTCATCTCAACCTCCTGGACTAGCAGGAAGAGGTGGAGGAATTGCTTAGACTCTCCTGACGTAGTCTGGGTGCATTAGAGAAACAAATCCACAGGAATTCCTATGTATAAGACAGCGTTGTATAGAAAGGGTAAGTGTCCATTAAGAATGCAGCCCCACCCAGCACTGCAGAAGCTCAGAGGTCCAACATGAGCCCAGATGTCTGACACCAATTTACAAAGTCCTCCTCCACCTCACAAAACACACGCCATGATGCTGACTACAAGAGGAAAACCGAATCAGTAAGCGTGTCAGCATCTCAGCCCTGGCAGGGGTCTGCGCATGGCTGCTCCAGCACCCAGGGCTGCATCAGGGTAGGTCCATGTGGCTTTTCCTCAGGGATGTCTTGCAGGAAGGGAGCCTTGCCAGATGAAGCAGGAAACTGGCTAAGGCAGCTGCCTGGTCTGACCCTCAGAAAGCAAGAAGCCCGAGAACTAGAAAGGCCATGCTCAACTAGCTATTTATCTCTTCTCCCTTCAACTAATTCCACATGTGTTTTTCAGCCAGGTTGGCACAGTAAGCCTTAACCGGCTCATCTCCGAATTTGAAACTCAGTACCTAAACCATGAGGCAGTGGGATTCAGGTGGAGACACACTCTGGGTCTCTTTGCAGGGGTAATACCCAGCACCCTTGGGCGCAGGCCCAGGAAGGACCACGGTGTATTGAAAGTGGTAGTAGGAGTCTAAAAAGCTAACCAAATCCCTGATGTCCTACTAATTGCAACTCACAGGAACCTCGCGGACTAGAGTAGAGGAAAACCGGGGCTCTCTTGACTAACATGCTTATAGAAGATCACCAGACCTTTCTTCAGTCCATCTGCCCGGTGGGTAGGAATCACAGTCATCAAATACAAATTGTGTGTCACTTAGGGACTTTGGCAGTGGGATGGGGTAGAAAGAAGCTCTTTTTTAAAATCATTTTATTGGGGTATAGTACAACGCTTATCACAATCCATCCATCCATCCATCCATTGTGTCAAACACATTTGTACATTTGTCATCATCATCATTCTTTTTTGGGGGTGGTGGGCATCACTGCCCTCTGGGGGGAGTAGGAGGCCCAGCCTTGCTCCTGGAGAGCTGCTGCTGGATTTGAACCACCAACCCAGTGGGCCGCAGTCCCGCACTCAACCACTACGGCCCAGGGGCTCAGTCCCATCATCATTCTTTTGTTGTTGTTGTTGTTGTTGTTGTTGTTGTTTTGGGTGAGGGGGCATCACTACCCTCTGGTGGTTATGGGAGCTATCCAGCGCTGCTCCTGAGAATTTGAACTGCCAAGCCTTCGGGCCGCAGTCCCGCACTCAACCACTTATGCCACCGGGGCTCAGCCCAGATGTCCTTTTCCAGGGACCAGTCTTACCCAATAACGCGTCCAAAGTATATGAGATGAAGTTTTGTCATCCTTGCTTCTAAAAAGCATTCTGGTTGCACTTGTTCTAAGATGTGTTGATTCTTTGGGCTCTGGGATGCGGTCAATGTTCTTCATCAACACAATTCAAATGATTCGACTCTTCTTCAGTCTTCCTTGCCCATGTACAACTCTGGCACACGTAGGGGGCGACTGAAAACCCCCTGGCTTGGCTCGCGCACACCTAAGTCCTCGAGGGGGCATCCTGGCCTCTCAACACCTTGAAGAGGTCTCCTGCAACAGATTTCCCCCCATGCAATGCGGCGTTTGAGCTCTTGACTTCGGCTTCCGTGAGCATTGATTGTGGATCCAAGCAAGCTGAAACTCTTGGCAACGCCACTCTTTTCTCCATTTAGCACGTCTCTGCTTGTGGGTTCGGTTGTGAGTACTGAATCCAGAGGCCGACAGTCAATAATTTTGGACAGTCTCTCATAGCTTCGATATTCTTGGCCAATGCCATCCTGCAAACGCACCGACCCTGCTTCTGTTATCTTCCTTATTCTCTGTGCAGGTTTCATGTGGACATGGGATGCTTACAGATGCCATAGCTTGAGTAGGGTCCAATATGGGGCATAATTACTGCTTGCTTTTATTTTTATATTAGAAGATTGATTGTTTCAATCATTATTATTCATGAGACCTACACCTGGCCAATTGGATGAACCTGCTGGGGCCAATGGGAGACAGATGAAAGTTTCTTGCAAAGGCTGCCGTAAGTGTGCTGTGTACCGGAGTTCTAACGTGATAACTTTGACAAGGGAAACATTCTACTCAGAAGGAGGCATAATCGACAATGAGAATCAGTAAATATCGAATCAATGACCAGCACCAGAAACCAGGTACATTGTGTTCTACAGAAGAGTGGTGTGATGTCTCTTGGTCTCCAGATGAACCATGAAGGGACATTTGGGACAATGACTGCTGGACGTTTCCCTGTGGCATCCTCTCCCCTCGGGGCTTAGGAGCTGCCAGGAAGACAGGACTGCACGTCCCAGTCCCATGCAGGCCAGTGTGACCATGTCATTTGGATTCTGGCCAATGAAGCGACGCAAAGGTCAGTCCTCGAAAAAGAATGCCCATGGCAAGCCCTGGAACTGCACCCCTGTGCTACTCATCTTTTTGATCACTCTACTGTACCATCAGCTCCAACATTCAAAGGGCCCTGGAAATTTTCGTGGAAAAATTCCATTATCTTTTAACGCAACTTTCCCATGAGCTTTTTGAAGCACACTCATGCACATCAAGCTCGCTGACCTGTTAGTTAAAACACGATGACACCAGATGAAGGAGAAATGACATGTCCCTTGGTGTTCCTGATGGCTCTCAGTCCATGGGGGCTTCACAGTCAACTTTCTCCCTCAGCCTCATCTCTTTCTACTCTCAGCAGGGCAAGCTCGCCCAGTCTGCTGAGACCCAGGAAGGCCTTTCCATAGAAACACGTTTCTGTTCACTTGCTGGGTGACTTTTCACAGTGGGAAATGGAGACCACCGGGGTGAACAGAAACTTCCCAGTGGTACCCCTCCCTCAGTGGTGCAGAAGACAGGTTCCATAATTGCCTGCTATGCCTCAGATACACCTCTGGTACAAACAGAAGTGCCGCAAAGACCTCTGGGAAGCTTTCTGTATCAAAGAGTCAAATTCATCCTACCTGTTGGCACAAAAACCTCCACCAACCCCCCCCCCCAAACAGAACCCCAAAATGAAACCCACAGGAACCCTATAGAGCAGGGTAGATGCCTCAGTGGGTTTCCAGGATTGTAAATCTTTATAGGAGCAGCAAGTCTTATCTCTCTCTCAACAGAGCAACTGGTGGTTTGAACCGCTGACCCTCTAGCTAGCACTCTGATGTGGTACCCACTATACCACCAGGAGCTGATGGCACAGTGGATAAAGCACTTGATTACTAGGCACAAGCTCAGTGGTCTGAACCCACCAGACCTTCCTTGAGAGGAAGAGGTGGCAGTCTGCTGGGGTAAAAATCACAGCCTTGTTAACCCTATGGGTGAATTCTGACAGTGCTACACGGTCACTACGAATCAACTTGAGGATAGCAGCTTTGGTATTTTGACTTAGCACAGACTTAGTACAGATTGTCATCTCTACTTAACCGACAGGGAAGCTGGGACCAGGGACGAAGAGACATATTTGAATGTCACACAGGCAGAGAGAGTGGAATTGTGGGACTGAGGGCAGTTTCTCTCTTCAACATTCTCTCTTCCACTCTCTTCTTCAACATTCAACACCAACTTGCTTCTTCAAAAACCCTACAGTGTTGAGGTATGCAACGAAGTGTACCCACTTTAAACGTATGCGTAGGTATGCTTTGTCTAACGTCACCACCCATGGGTCATCGCCACGATCCATTCCCCAGCAGATCCTCTCCTGCTCCCCTGCCCCACCCTCACTCACCCAGCCCTAGGCCACTGCTCCCTGGCTCTCTGTCACTGTACATTAGCTTTGTCCCCTCTACACATCCAAATCAATGAATTCATATGTGTGCATGTCTGTGTGCCTGACTTCTTTTGCTCAGCGTAATGGTTTTGGGATTGATCCAAATTGCCATGGCTATCAATAATTCACTCTTTTTTATTGTTGGTCAGGATGCCATTGTGTGGCTAAACTACTATTGACCTATTCCTCTGTTTAGGTGTCTTTGACAAGTACCGATGGTGAGACTTTCTTTGTCTCACGCATGTTGGAGATGTTGGGGGAGGGCATCATGATGGCTGGAGTAGAGTGTCAGCGAAGGAGAGGCAGACGGATGGGTATGGTGGCTATGACCTTGGGCCCGGGGATAATGACCATGGTGGGGTGGGGCAGGACCAAATAGTTCTTGTCCTGTTGTGCAAGGGGCCGCCGTGAGTCAGAACTAAGGCAGAGTCTCCCAGCAACAACGCAAACAGCAACACCCAGGCAATTTCCATGAGCACGTTTGTGCGAGCATTCTGGAGAAATTTGAACTGATCACAACAAAACAAAACAAAACAGAGATTTCCAAAATTCATTTAGAAATAGCGGATTGAGTTGGGTGAGGTTCCCCCAAGACCCTCTGATGACCTGCTCTGTGAGCTACCCATCCTTCACTCCTGAAAGCGCAGCTGGAAATCTCTGTCCAGTCTCTAAGTCAGCGGTTCTCCACCTTCCTCATGCCACGACTGTTTCTTACAGCTGCTCATGTGCTGGTGACACCCCCCCCCCCAACCATGACATTCTTTTCCTTTCTTTTTTTTTCTCTCGCATCACTGCCCTGGTAGGAGTAGGAAGGCCAGCCTTGCTCCTGGAGAGCTGCTGCTGGATTTGAACCATCAACCCTGTGGGCTGCAGTCCTGCACACAACCACTGCACCACCAGGGCTCAGCTTTATTTACGTTGGTACTTCATCACTGTCATTTTGCTACTGTCGTGAATCAGGCAACCCCTGTGAAAGGGTCATTTGAGTCCCCCAATGGGGTTGCAACCTACAGGTTGAGAACCCCTGTTCTAAACACTTCCGTGACCTAGAATCTGCTGCTTAATCTCGATGGGAATGAACTCCTGCAGCCACAAGAAGGATGAGTCTAGTAATAGTACCTGCCTGGTGATTGTTAGGGTTCAGTGAGATACTATTTGTTGAAAACTCCTGGCACATCCCAGTTGATCATCATCCAGATGTTGGTTTTATGACGAGGGAGCCTTTTCCTGGAGAACAGGGCAAGCTTTGTTCCCCACAGTTGAGGGGCGATCTCTCGTCACGTTTTTATAAGTTGCAGAAATTAGTCCTTTCAAATGGATGGGCTTCAACAGTTCATATCGGAATTGTTGACACTTCTCTGTGCCCTCATGCTCAAGATGGCAAGCAGAACCCAGCAGGTGGGAAGGCCGTTGACAACGTTAATTGTTTCATAAATAGTGTCAAGATGGGATTTCTCCTCCCCCCTCTCTTTGGCCAAAACCAAGTTACTGGAAAACTGATATGGCCTCATACGTGCACGCTTATCTTGGTCTGTAAAACAGGAGGTTGAAAGGCACGTTCTCACCGGAGTGCTGTGTGTGACTCTCCATCAGGGAGAACCAGCTTGACCACCCCGTCTGCGCGGGCACTTTTGTCAAAAGCCTGTGTCGACCTCAGGACACTGGAGATGCACACTGCACAGAAATGGTATCAAATGAAGAACACCCCTCTCCCGCCCCACCCCACTGTGCCATGCCAGTCACTGGATATGAGCTCTGTTATTTCTCATGGGCTCTGAGTATAGCAAACAGACAAATAAATAATGGATGCCATGACTTTGCATTGTTAAAGAAAGCCCAAGAATGGCCACCATGACTCCTGGTGAGCCCTGCGATGTCCCAAGCATTGAACTGAGGAGTCCTGATGGGGTCCTGTGTATCATTTCCCATCACTGGGGAATGGTGTCCTGCCCACATACGAGTAATGTGTGTTCCCCGATATGCACAGCGATTGAGTCTGTCCACCAGTGACCCTGTTCCAGGCGGGTGTGCCCTGGGGGAAGTGTGGGATCCCTCTTCCCTACCCATGTGCTGGGGTCAGTGTGGGACCCCCCCCCTTAGTATCTAGTGGGGGGCATTGGAGGAAGGGCAGGGCAGACATCCATTTGCTGGACTCACATAGACAAGTTCCCAGCGGGCTGCTCTACAAAGTCCCACAGACCTAGAGGCTTTCCTAGCACACAGGTGGGGGTCCCTGGCCCTGGGTTCCCCCTGGTCTCTACCCGGGCAGCCCCAGCCAATGGTCGTACTCCCTCATTGCGTCACCCCTATGCATCTTCTTCATTCTCGGAGACACCAGCCCTAAGACCAGGTCCTCCAGAACAGCTTCCTGTTCAAAGCTCAGCACTAAGTGCTAACCAACCGGTCCTCTACAGCTTGTAGGAGAATTGGGTTCCGGGGTGCGGTGGGGTACAGCATCTGGGTTTTCAGAAACAGCTCTCCAGGCCCTCACACCGCCTGTCTTCCGGTCACAGCCCTGCACGTTGACCTGCATTGCACAGGGTCTTCCACCTCGTGAACGGATGACTTCTCAAAGACCCTCCTTCCAAGCCGGGTCCCCTTCGTGGGTTTCAGGATTTAGGACGTCCACATCAATTTGGGAGGGGGGTGGGGCACAAGGTCACACTGTGACCTTGTGCCCCAACTCTGGCTGGGCCTCTGCGCATCTCCGGGGCTGCCCTGGGGCTGGCCTGGCCGCGTGGAGAGCCTTGGAGAACCATCCGTCAGGAAGGCAGGGACACCTCACGTCCTCCGCCCTCCTCCTCCCCGCCCCTGGCCAGGCGGTGGAAACTTTTCTTCCCTTCCACTTACATTTTAATTAAGAAAATCACCCTTGGGTGAAAACTGCAGAGCTCTTGTGCTTAAGAATCAATAAAATGTGCAGGGTCTAAAATGAGATTAATAATGACCCAACTATCTATTTTGGGGGTAATTATTTATTCATCAAAGAAAACCAGGGCCTTGTGCCCCGCCCACAGTCCTTCACCCGCGGCGGCTCAGCCACTGGCACCCCGGCTCTGTGGTTAAAATCCCCGCCCGCCCGCCGCTCCCTCCCGCCGCCGGGGTTAAACAGAAGCAGCAGGAAGGTTCCGTCTTCACCTGCATACATTTTAAATAAGAATCTCAACATTATCTTGTCCATTTAAAATAATTGTATGAAAATGTGAAGAAATATGATCTTGTAAAAGCTGCAGTCGGACGCACCCAGGGAGCGGGCGAGAAGAAGCAAAGCTGCCGGAATTTAAAATTCATGGAGATGGTGGCGTCAAGATTGATCGCGAGGCGCTTCTATCTGGGACAACCGCGGCGCCCAGGGCGAGGGGCTGGCCGGGCTAGGGGCTCAGCCAGGGCTCCAGAGGCGCCGCCCACAGCCCCAGACAGGGAACTGGGCCAGGAGCGTCCCTGGCTTTGACCCTGCAGGCCGCACCCGGCCTTTCCTGAGGAAGGAGGGAAGACACAGCATCTTGGGGCATGGGGAGGGGAGAGGCGATCCTGAGCCTCCCACATCAGGTCCACAGGCAGGGTGGGTGGATGCTGGCTTGTGGAGCAGGGTGCACTTGCCAGGCACAGAAGAGGGAGGAAGCTTTGGCTGGTGTTTGAGCAACTCAGCTCCCTGTTCCTGGCATGCTGTGACCTACCAAGATAGCCAGAGACAAAGCCCCTGGGAATCTCAAAATATTTTCTCTCACCTCTTCCTCTACCTCCCCACTGGCCTGGGCAACTGCAGCTCTTAGACCAAGTCACAAGCTGGAAGTTTCTTCTGCCTTTTTCTTTCAACGTGCCTGTATTTAGTTCCCTACAGGTCGGTGGCCTAGTGGTTTCACGTCGGTCTGGGAGCCCTGAGGTCGGCAGTTCAAAACCACCAACTGCTCCATGGGAGAAAGACAAGGCGTTGTACTCCTGTAAAGAGTGACTGTCTCAGAAACTCACAGGGGGCAGTTTGCTAAGACCCAGCCTCAACTCGATGGCAGTGAGTTTGCCAGGAGCCCTGGTGGCTCTTTTGGGTAAGTGTTAGTAAGCTAACCTCAAGGTCGCTGGTTCAAATCCACCAGCCCCTCGGCGAGAGACAGATGAGGCTATCTGCCCCGGAACAGACTGACACAAACCTAGTGGCTTGTGTTGGCGCACATCTTTCTATTTTCCAGTTCTGCAAGCCAGAAGTCCCGAGTGGGCCTCGGTGCGCAAGAATGAAGGCTTGGAGAGACGGCACTCCTTCTAGAGCTCCAGGGGAGACTTGTGTCCTTGGCTTGTGGCCGCTCCCTCCATCTTCAAAGCCAGACACGGAGATGAGTCCTTCTCCCAAAGCTTCCCACGGATGTTTCTGCTTCCTGTCCCTCCATTCAACAATCGAGCAAACACGGGCCAGTTGCCCTTGGGTGGACCCCAACTCACAGAGAACCTGTGGCAGGTGACAGCTACAGAGGATGAAGTTATGGGCATCTTGGGGGGGGCGGTCTACAGGTCCCCAAATTACTCGGAGCCCCCTCCAGCCAGCAGTGACAAACCTTGAACCCCATAACTCTGGGTCAAGTTAGGGGTCTGCTTTTATGGCACCCCTGAATCCTTCCGGGGGTGCTCCCCACCTCCACCCCTAGGTGGTGATAAGGAAGGTCTACCTTGTGATCCACACAAATGCACCTCGACAAGTCAGTTGGCCTTTCCGGGCCTCCGTTTCTCTGTCCTCAAAGTGAGGCACACTTGCCTCCTCGTGCTGCTTGGGTGAAGGTCCAGAGGGAGAGGACGGTGGGCCTTCCTCTCACATACTTTGGGCGTGTTGTCAGGAGAAACCCGTCCTCGGAGAAGGACACCCTGCTTGGTAAAGTGGAGGGGCAGCGACTGAGAGGAAGGCCATGGACAAATGGGCATGACACAGTGGCTGTGATAAAGGGTGCAGGCACAGAAATGGTGAAGAGGCTGGCACAGGACCCGGCAGGGTCTCCTTGGGAGCATTGAGCCGGAATGGATGGCGGGCCCCTCACGAGAAAGGACATCCAGAGAGAAACCTGTGGGGTTTCTCAGAAAGAGGAGAGACTTTTGACACCGTCGAACAAGTGCAGCCCAAAAGTCTTCCACACACAGCTCAATAGACTGAGGGTTCCATGACTCTGACCTTTCTCCCTCCCCCTGCTCCTCAAACCTGTCTGACGTCTCAGATTGGGGGTAGACTGTGAACTTGTACCAAGTGTTCCACAGCTGGGACACCCTCACCTAGGCCCTTGCGCAGTTGGTTCCCAGACTCTGGACAGGGTGGGAATAAGGGGCCCAAGAAACGGAGGCTCCCAGTGGGGTGAGCACCCGCCTCTGTCTGCAGGAGAAGAGGCTGGAAAACTGGAGGAGACATGGGGCTGGGTTCCAAGGCCAGCGTTTTGTGGGGGTGAGCTCCCGCCACCAGGGCAGAGCCGGGGGCTGGGCACTGAGACAACGCATCACTGTCTTACTCTGGGTCCCTCCATGTGTGCCCTGGGCACCTTGTCTGAGAGCCAACTTTGGAGTCCACAGCCACCAAACAACGCCAATGGCGCGTAGAGAGCCTGTGGGGCAGAGCAAAACTGTCCTGTGTATTTCCGAGTTGGTGTCTTTACAGGAGGCCAGAGCCTGTCTCTCTCTCTCTCTCTCTCTCTCTCTCTCTCTCTCTCTTTCTCTCCTGCCACCTTTGGAGGTGGGTAGAAATCTGTTAGACTACAGATTCCTGGCTCACACCTCCACCTCCACCTCTGGGCAGGAGCCGAGGAAGCTGCCTTGGCACCAGTTGCTCCTCGGTGATTCTGGGGTTCCCTGGGAACCCCAGGCCTGACCACCGGGTCTGAGGCACGATCCCAGACCTCCCGGCAAGTCTCTGGCAGCTGCCGAGTCTCCCGCTTCCCAGCCCCGCCACCAGACCCTGAGCTCAGCACTGTCCACACCTTGTCATCAGGCCCAGGCCCTCTTTGGGGGAAGACCTTTTAGAATAAGGATTTCTCTCGAGGGGGTAGCAAGGAGAGGGGCCTGGGAGGCACTGCTCTGGGCTGCACGTCTGCCAGGCTTTGGCAGGTGGGCTGTCACCTGTCTCTCTCCTGCCTGAGGCTGCCCGGAGCGCCTGTCCCCTCCTCATTTTTCCCTTTAAACTCTGTCATTTGTACAGCCTATTAACCTTTAACTTTATGACTACCCAAAGATGAAATACTGGCAGCATTTAAGCCTGAGAATACTCCAGACTACCTTCCGCGTTTGCACCCGGGTGAAGCACACCCTCTTAAATCAGTCATCTTTAATATCAGCCACAAAGGCACTGCCCACCCAGGGTATTTTTGGCTCCACGTCGCAAGCTGATTCATAATAAATGCGACCGGGCTGGTTCCCACTTTCAGGCCTCTCCTTTTGGAGCTCGAATGGCTCCCCTCTCCTCTCAGTGGCAGGGAGAAGTACTCTGCCTCTTACTAAGGCCCAGCACTTCCCCAATCTTTGCCACAGGCGACGTCCGAGGCACAGAAAGACCCTGCAGAGCGAGGTACATCCCCCCCGCCCCCCACCCTCCACCCCCACTTTTCAGAGGCTCAGAGAGGCTAAGGGGCTTCACTCAGGTTGCCCAGCCAGACCAGGACTGGATCTTAGGTCTGCTTGACTCCTGATTCTGGGCCGAGGGGCCACCGAGCCAGCCCCAGCTGACTCTGAGCCCACGGACAATAGAAGGAAAAGCTGGCTGCTCCTGTGCTAGCCCTACGTCCCGGCGAGGTTTGAACCCATGGTGGCAGTCACCATGTCGACCCATCTTGTTGATATTCCCCCGACGGACCCTGGGGCTTTCCCCAGGGACTGGCTATGGCTGCAACTCTGTCCAAAGCACGCAGGACAGAGCCCCGTCATCCGTGCCGCCCAGGAGCACTCTGGTTGAACTTCCTGCAGGACAGCTCAGCTTGTTCCTGTATCTTAGGTGTCGTCCCGTCAGTCCGGCTCACAGGCACCCGATATGCAGCAGAGTGAAACACCGCCAGGTCTTGAGCCTCCTCTCCATTGCTTTCATGTCCGAGCCCGGTATTTGCGGCCACTGCGTCCGTCCATCTTGTGGAAGGCCTTGCTCTTTCTTGCTGCTCTGCTTCTGGCGGTTCATGGTGTCAACTTGGGAAGGGGTGGAGTCTAGCCTGCCCATCAGGCTGCAGCTTGATGACCTCATTCGGAGGCGCCAAGGCAATAGTGAGCTCACTGGAGGTCAGAGACACTCTCTCTTGCCCCGTCTTCCTGTTGACAAGCCATGTGGACCTACATTGATGGAACCAGAACCCTGGAGCTGGAGGAGCCACGTGGAGACCCACGCCAGTGCTGGGATGCTTCCATCGCCACTGGATCCACAAGACTTTCCACCCACTGGTTTGTGATCTTCTATCGCATTTGCTGCGTGAGTCTGAAGAGGAATTTATGGACTGGTATCAGATAGATGGGCTAATATCGGACTTAGAGACTTGATCTGGATGGGGTTGGGATGTTTTCTTAATCTATAGTTACTCTTTGATATAAAGCCCTCACATACACACAGGCGAGTGTTTATGAATTTGTTTCTCTAGCCTGTCCAGACTAACACTAATATAACATGGTATATTCAATATTCTTCACCAACATCATAATTCACATGCATCCAGTCTTGTTCAGTCTTCCTTAGTGAATGCCTGGCTTTTAGAAGATCCACATGGCTGGCAGTCTGAAACCCCTAGCAGCTCCTCAGGAAAAAGACTGGGCTTTCTATTCCCGTAAACTGTTACAGCCTCAGAAACCCACAGAGGGGAGGGTCATATGGACCCCACAATAGTGAGTTTTTTTCTGCTGCTTGTCAGAGAGGAATCTGCCATCCCAGTGGGCTGGCACTGTTCTGATTTGGCACCGGAAGCCCCAGCTGGCCCAGGAGAGATGGTCACCCCACTTATCAGTGGTTCTCAGCTCCAGATGCTGAGTTGTGAATGGGGACTGTCCTGCCAGTCTCAGAGGGTGCTGTAGAGTTCCCCTATAGAGTGGCACCTAGGCCAGTGCAGGGTGTTCTCAGCAGACCCCAGGCCAACTGGCTCGAAGGGAACTGGGTAGCCAAAGGCTGCTCTTAGAGGGGGAAGCCCCCTTCAGAGGGAAGTCAGCCCCTGGAAAATGGTAGCACTTGGTCTGCAGAGACCACAGCTCTCTCTCACAGACCATCTTGCTGACATAGATTGTCCTGCGTGTCAGATGTGTGGTCCTGACTGGAACTACAGTTCTGCGAGCCCACAAGCTCTTGTATGTCCCCCTGCAATTCCCGGGAACCCAGAACCCAAAGCTACTCAGACCTTGTTGTTGCATGAAGAACAAACTAGGGAAGAAACTGGGCTGACGAGGGTTCTGTCACTACAGAAGCCCTGCACCAGATGGCCAACAAGCCCAAAGCTGAGCTTGCTCAGTTGCTGCTAAGGATTGCCTCCTTCATCCAAGATGGCTGCATCTCCTTCTGCCTGGCGGTCCCCTACCCATGGGCGCCAGCACCTGTTCTCCAGCAGCGCCCCCCTGGTGGCCTGCGTGCCTTGGTCAATCTCCTCCATGCAGCCCTGCTGCTGACGTGGGCTTAGGTTTGGTTAGAACCATGGGGCTTTCTTGCTCTGGCAGCAGATGCTGGTCTGGGCCAGCCTTCTCTGTTGGAAGCTCTGTTCCAGGGTGTCCCTCAGCTCTGGCCCCAACATCCTGCGCTGATTCCGACCCAGCTGCAGCTGAGGCTAAGCCAGAGCCAATGAAGGAAGGAGCCGGCGGCCCACATCTCGTTCTCCTGTGAGCCCTAATGGGGAGGGAGGTTGTCCTTAACTTCTGGACATGTATGTACAAGTTCCACCTTCTGTGGGTCCCATCTGATGGTTAGCATAGGCCAGTCTGAAAGATAATATATCGTGACTGTTATATTATTTATTTTCAAGCCCACTTATTGATCAGTGCGCGCTGAAGATGACAAATGGCGCCTGCGTGAGACACGGTCAGCAGGTTCTATTAAAGAAATGATAGTATTGCTCATGGATTGTTAAAAGGTTCAGTTTAGGTTCTTTATAGGTTTATATCCATCACTATTTAATGACCAAATGATGAAAAATATGAGCCGTGGGGACAATTTTTTTTTCTGTTGGAGTTTTATGTCGAGGCAGTTAGCAAAATCAGAGACGGAGGTTTGGGTGGGGGCGGTGGAGGGGCAGCAAGGGGAACACAGTCAGATTTTATCTCTCCAGATTTAATAAATTGTCATAATTAATGCTGCAGGTATTTAATCAAGCAGGAAGATGAGGAAAGGGCAAGAGCACTGCCAGGCGGGAACACCCACCGCCCAAGCCTCTGGCTGGTAAGGGTCTGCTGCGCTCTCAACACCCGAAGGCTGGCCCTGTGCTTCCAGGGGCATGGGGGGTGGCTGGCTCTGGGCTGCACCCTGGAGCTCAGGCAGGTCTGACTGGCAGCAGGCAAGTCTGTGGGCTTGAAAGAGCCCGATGGGAATGGGAGGAGTCTGCAAAGGCAGAGTGGGGACAGCAGGCTCTGTGTGTAAGACTGTCTACAGAGGTCCCCAAAGCAGCCCAAAGGGGGAGGGCTGGGGACCAGGCACACTCCAAGCTGCTTGGAGCAGCTGTAGATGACAACGGCACAGAGGGACCTGAGACTCAGCTTCGGGTCTGACATGCTGAGCCAGGGAGAGCAAGAGGGTATGGTGCTTGGTGGTTCACTTAGTGGTCAGAGGTTTGAATCCCAACACCCCCCTCCTCCCGCCCCGAGGTGCCTCAGAAGAAAGGCATGGCAATCTACATGTGAACAAAATCAACCTGTGAAAGCAACCTACATGTCCATCGATCGATCGATCGATAACTGGGTGAACAAAAGATGGTACATATGAGGGGGTACCCCCCCCAAACCCAATGCTCATTTGTGTTTTTGATGTGAGGGGGCTAGGGCATTTGTACTTCATTCCACCAGGTCAGACTCTTAATCAAGTTTTTCTATGTAGAAGCTCTGAAAAGATAGTGGAACAGCGTGTGACCAAAAAATGCCGGTGACAGACAGGGGGCTGGTTTTGCCATCATGACAATGCACCCACTCACACAGCCATCTCAGTGCGCCAGTTTGGGGCAAAAAACCCCACATGTCTTTCTTGCCCCACGCACCTGACTCACCTGACCTTGCTCCATGCAACTTCTTTTTGTTTCTGAGGATCGACATGGACACGAAAGGACAGCTAGTGGATGATGTACAAGAGGTGAAGAAAAGCCACGAGGGAGGTGCTGTCAGCCATCCAAACAGATGAGTGTGGAAAATGTTTCCCCAAAAGGACTCGTGGCTTTGACTAAAGCATCAAGTGTCATGGAGAGTGCTTAGAAGTGTCATGGAGTGATAAGGTTCTTTTTGTATATTTAAAAGACATAGCTTTGAAAAAAAATCTCCTTGGGGGGGAGGTTACTTTCTTGTATATTCAAGAGAATGTTCTTCATCCAGAATGGGGATTCCAGAACACGTTGCTGTGCTCCCGTGGAACCTGTATGCAGACTGAGAAGCCATCATCGGAAGAGAACAGGGGAGACTGCCTGGTTTAACATCCAGGAAGGTGTGTGCCAGGGTTGTATCCCCCACCATACTTATGCCATCTGTGTGTTGAGAACATCAGATAAGGAACTGCACTCTATGAAGGAGAACGCGGCATCTAGATTGGAAAATGTTTTCTGCTTTGTTTTTCCAAACCTTGAACCTACAGACGACACCACCATGTTTGCTGAAAGGAAGGAGGACTTGAAGTCTTTGCTGAAGGAGACCGAAGACTGCAGCCTCCAGGGGGGGTTGCAATCAATGCAAAGAAAGCAAGTATCCTTACTACTGGACCCATCGACAGATATCCCGATCATGGAAGAGACCGAAGTTCTCCCTGATTTCATTTTTTCAGGGTCCTGTACCAATGCTCATGGAAGCAATAGTCAGTAAATCGAGCGACAGATTGCATTGGGCAAATCTGCTGCACAAGACCTCTCTAAAATAAGGATGAGCAAGGATATCACTTGTGAGGACGACGAAGTGCCTGACCCAAGCCATGCTATGTTCTGTCACCTCCTATATATCTGAAAGCTGGGCACATGAATAAGGAAAGTCATGGAAGAATGGATTCATTTGAATTATGTTGGTAAAGAATATTGAAAGTACTGTGGACTGCCAAACACAAGAACAGACAAATCTATCTTGGAGGAAATATAACCAGCATACTCCTTAGAATCATACTAAATTGCAATTAAACTCACTGCCATCAATGTGCCAACTTATAGCGAAAATTCTAGGACAAAATAGAACTGCCCTGTGGGTTTCCGAGACTTGTTTACAGGAGTAAAAGGCCCCATCTTTTGCCTGAAGAGTGCCTGGTGGTTTTGAACTTCGAACTTTGTAGAACACAGCCCAATGTGTAACCACTATGTCACCAGCACTCTCTAAGAATCATAGGGGGTGAGCTTTGGTCTCAAGTACTTTGGTCATGTTATCAGGAGAGACTAGGTTCTAGAAAAGAGAATTGTGTTAGTCTGGGCTGACTAGAGAAACAAATTCATAGACACTCAGGTGTATAAGAAAGAGTTTTCTATGAAGAGTAAGTGTACTTTAAGAAAACATCCCAGATCAGGTCCTTATGTCCGATAGTAGCCCATCTGTCCAATACCGATCTTTAAAGTCCTCTTCAGACTCATGAAACACATGCAATGACACAGAATGCAGGAAGATCACAGGCCTGTGAGTGGGAAGTCTGTGGATCCAGTGGCGTTGTAAGCATCTCAGCACTGGCATGGCTGTCCACTTGGCTCCTCAGCTGCAATGTCTCCCAGGGTGTGAGCGTGTGTGTCCCACCTCCAGTGAGCTATTTGTGTCTTTGGCACCTCCGAATGAGGTCATCAAGCTATGACCTGACTGACAGGCTAGACACCATCCCTTCATTCCTAATCCTCCCAAATTGACAACAGATTATGTAGCTACCACCAACATCATGCTTGGTAAAGTGGAAGGGCACCGAAAGAGAGGAAGACCCTCAGTGAGAGAGTTTGACACTGTGTCTTCAACAATGAGTTCACGCCTGACAACAACGGCGAGGACGACACAGGACCAGGCAGGGTTTTGTTCTGCTGCACCCAGGGTCACTGTGAGTTGGGACGGACTCAACAGCGCCTAAAAGCACCACCACCCAGGATGAGAAATGAAGGCTTGATGCATGCTATAAGGTTGATGGGGGTTGAAGAAATGATGCTGAGTGAAACGAGTCAATTAAAAAAAAGAACAAATATTGTATGAAATCACTTATAGAAAAAGAGGCTAATGTATCAAGACCAAAGTTTACTAAGGGAGGCTAAGGGAAAGGAGGTAGAGAAGGAGGGGTTGCTGTTGCCTGTGGAACACTGAATTATGGCTTATGGTGATGGAAATGTGACACTGATTGAGTGTTGGGTGATGCAGTTCATCTTGGGAAGAGCTGTCAATACACCTGCAAAAAGATGAATCACAAGAGACAGAGAGAGAGAGAGAGAGAGAGAGAGAGAGAGAGAGAGAGAGAGGTTTCTGAACCAGTATGTACAACCAAACACTCATGGAATTTGGTCCCTTGACTTAGAACTTTTGGGTCACAGTTCCAGAGAACATCCCAGTTAAGTGGCTTAGTAATGCTTCATTCCTCCTGCTAGACGCAATGTGTGGCATAGTTCCTGCAGTCTTAAAGGTTTGCAAGGCTTGAGAATTGGTTTCTATCCGCCTGGAATGACAGAGGAAAAGGAGAGTCACACACAGGAGCTGGAAATGAATGCACAGGCTGATTGTCCCTGTGAACAACTGCCCCCTTTGCTATCAGACCAGGAGCACTGGATGATGCCCACTTATTCCTGTTCCCAGGGCTCTCAGGAAGAAGGAACCTTTTAAAGGTTCTCAAAAGGCACCTGCTCCCTCATTTAATCTCTCTGAGACCTGCTGAACTCCATCA
Source organism: Nesogale talazaci (assembly GCA_004026705.1). Taxonomy (NCBI): domain Eukaryota; kingdom Metazoa; phylum Chordata; class Mammalia; order Afrosoricida; family Tenrecidae; genus Nesogale; species Nesogale talazaci. The sequence continues at coordinate 1,151 of PVJH01027023.1, read as the reverse complement.
CCACAGGATCCCTGAAGATATGTGGACTAGACTAGGCCAATCAGAGCCTTCGTCTCAGGCACCTGAAATGGGAGCTCAGAGATTGCTGTTAGAGCCTAGAAATTATTCAGAAATGACCCAGGGAGGCCATTCTTCCTCTTATACACAGAAATAAGAGAAAGCCAACATGTGAACAGAGAAAAGAATGGCACAGCTGGATCTAGAGAAGCAGAAGTGAGGGACCTTGTTACCCTAGTAATGCAGGGATTCTCTGCATCGCTGTTTCAGGCTGCCATAAAGGTAGTCACACATTTAAGTCCACCTGGATGAAGCACACCAACCTGTGTGATCCCAGGATTGTAAATAACAAAGTACAAGACCGGAGGAGGAAGCGATATTAGAGCTTAAATTCTGAGTCTTCTGGTTTGCGGAAGGCTACAGACAACAGTGAAAGCTCAAAATCTATTGTGAAGGTCCTCGCTTGGATTAAAACGACAACGAATACCCCTTGAGCATTGACCAGGAATGTGAGGAACCTCATTATCAGACAAGAGTGCATTGGAAAGTGGACTAATGCAGATATAGTTAGGCTAAATTTGACATCTTATCAAGTGTTCTCCCTTTTGACCCATTTACAATATGTTCTAGTATTTATTACTTTCAACTGTTGTCTTTCCCATGGAGATTTTTCTGTGTCCTTAATTGTTATTGCTATTGGGGGTTTTTGTGTATGTTTTTCTCTCTACATGAAATCCAGGAGAGGTACATCTATAATGAGAGAAACAGGATTAATAGTTTTTTGAGGCTAAAACAGGGAGGAAGGGGAATGGAGTGTAAGTGAAAGTGAGCACAAGAAAGAAAAAAATGTTCTAAAATTGATTGTAGTGGTGGTCACACAACTCTTTTTAATATGCTTAGACTGTTAAACTGTGTATGTGAATTATGTCAAAGCACAAATACGAAGTCCTCTGCCATGCTAAAGAAAGTGGATACTTTATGCACAAAGTTCAGCATGCCTAAAACTACTATCTTATAAGGAGCTTTTTGTTCTTATCAATAATTCTCTGAGAACAGTTATGCAAGGGCATTTTCGTTACCTGCTTCCTGGAGTATTTGTGGTACTTTTAAAAAAGAAGAATTACTTCTCCGTTTGCCCTCTTGTCTGTTTTCCC
>PVJH01027022.1:0-29300 GCA_004026705.1 Nesogale talazaci | reverse complement strand
AATAGGCTACTACAGAAAATAAATTTCCAGGGTCTTAAGTGGAAAGAAAATGTCTTGAGAATGATGATGGCAACAAGTGGGCAAATGTACTTTGCATATAATGGACGGACGGACAGATTGTGATGGGGAGTTACACCCCCAATAAAATGACCCAAAAAAGGCAAGAAAATAAATTCACGAACAAGATCCTTATAAATGTCTCAAAGTTAACATGAACTGTTATTAATATATAAGCCTTCTATATGAAGGAAAGTTTTTATATAATTGCTAATTATGCCACAATTTAATTTTTATCTTTCACATAATTCACACTGAATTTCCTGCGGTACATTATTTGAAGTAAGGATAGAGTGCTATTGCCAAAAAACTTAAGACAGTAGATGTCTTAAGGCCAATGAATTGAAAAATTTAATAAAGGAAAATACCAAGGAATCTCCAATTGTTACTAAAATAATATTAAAACAAATACAGCAATACTTATATCAAAAATGTTTCATCTGCAAAATCAGAAGTTATTAAAAATATGTTCCATTCCAAGTTAAATGAATTCTTGTATAGTTTGGTTAATGCACTTCTGATCAAAAGTTTTCAAGTTCAATTAGGAAAAGCGCTTTTCTGTATTCAAGAAAACCAGGAGATTGACCTTGCATTACTACAGGACAATACAGGAAGTCAAGACCCTCCTCTTAGCTGGAGAGGGCTATGTTCCCAGTACCCCAGTGGATGCCTGGAACCCTGAGTAGTAATAAATCTCCATCTACTTTCATTGTTCCCTCACGCATTCAAACTCAGGCATGGGGTCTGCAGGCAGGGAGCAATAACCCAGAAAGCATGGGCAGGGCCCACTTCTTTGAGAATAGCATGTCTTTCAAAGATCCTAACAACAATTCAGTTAAAAAGCAAAGTTAGTGAGTTGACAGAAATATTTTTTATTGAAAATCCTGTCATAAATACGTTAATTTCTTTAAAGTATAAGAAACAACAGCAAGTGTCAATATATTGAATTTCCAAGACTCAATGGGGAAAAAAGAACTACCCACTTTCGCCAGATAAAGAAGTTATCTTAAGATGACTACAGGGATTAGCTACATTTAGCAACCATCAAAGATGACAGCCTGAATAATAAAATGGGTATATATTAAAAATAGAAATAAAAATCTATCTTAAATCCAGCATGTGTCAAGAGCATCACGGCTGATGTGTCTGTAAGGCAGAATTGTGCAACAGGAGGACGTGGCGGGCTCGAAGGCTTAAGAAAGCTGTGACGGCTGCACGAGCTCGCCATGCTCCTTGTACCAGCAGAGTCGGAGTCAGGATGCAAGGCCAGGCAGAGCCGGCTCTGTGGTACTGTGGGGAGACCGGGCGGCCAAGAGAGGCACGAAACCCCAAATTATAGCATATGATGAACGATACCTGTGAAGAGGACAGATTTTATCTCAATAAAACTTGGTGAGCCAAGAAAGACAACTATTGTGCAAGAGTGAAGGAAGGAGGGGGGGAGGGATCCCCAAATAAAAACTAGTTCGGTGTTTACACCAGTTTAGGACACAGGCTACGTCAGGGTTACTGCTACACCGGGGACCAGGAATTCCTTACCTTTCCTCCTGTTGTGATTGCTTCTTCATCCTGCTCATCTGCAAAAATCAAAAGGTAAATTTTATTTAAAGGCAGGTAAATGCTATCTGGATAACACGCAACTTGTGTGTCAGAGAGAAGGAAAAGGAATTTTAAAAGAACATTATTAAAGAAAAATCACCCTAATAGTTAACTCACTTAGGATTTGGCAAGGACGCAGAAACACTAAGACCAATTACAGACTGGGAACCAAAGGGGAGGTCCTCATTGACGGTGCAGGTTGACACAGTTCTCAGCATCTTCCTTCCTCCTTCCTGCAGGAGACCTGATAAGGAAGCACGGCCCCTGAGTTGGGGCTAAGAAAGCAATGATACTTTGGGTCCCAGGACAAGTCCGAGCAGAGCAATGAGAGAGGCGATAATCAGTCCTTATAGACAAACTCCCGCTAAGAGTCCTAATGCTTGCTGAAATTGGGGACGCCAGACTAAAGGGTGATGGGCACCTCCCCCCACAACCAAAGGATGCAAATTCAATTGGAATTTATAAAAAAACGTTATCTCCAAAATGATAACTGAAACAAGTGGGAAAAGAGAAAGAGGTTACTGTTCATAATTACATAATAAGCACCTATAAAAGAATTTTTCATTTTTTTTTATCATCCTGGGTAGTAAAGAAGCACTAAACAGTTAATGAAACATAGAAAAGCCACCCGTGCTCTCCTTCGTTTAACACATGTCTAAGAACCTATTGTAAAAGCACAGGAGTCCTGATGGCGCATTGGGCTGTGATCAGAAAAGTGGGCACTGTGAAAGCACATACCCAAGGAAGAAGTCCTCCCTAGTGGAGATGATAATCCCATTAGAGATTAAAAGCCAAGCCATCCATTAGACAAGGACTGCAGAGTTGGCTTCCTCAGACCAAAGAGATGAAGAAAGTCTCTATGATAAAGTAGTCTTAATGTGAAACACAACAGATGAGAACAAGGCAAGCCTTCCAAACAAAGGAAGCTGCCTTGCCGGGCAGAGATAATGAACGTGGCTCTTCAAGCCAACCCAACGTCCACCAAATGCATGGGTCTTGTAAGAAGGTGGGGGAAGAAACTGAAAGGAGTCACCTGGACCAGTGGGACCATGAGCTCTGGAATACTACCCTGCTGCGGAGAAAACGAGCCCTCTGAGAAGCAGGAGGAGGGGCCTCCTCACTGGCACAAGCCAGCAGTGGAAGGAGTCATCTGGACTCTGGATCCTTGTTCAGATGACGGCCACAGCATCAGCAGAACCAGGACCCAGAGGACGGGACAGTGCTGGACTACCCGACCCAGGGAGCAAGTAACATCGAGTGCTTCTGTGCAGGAGGCTGGCTTGTGGAGTGAGGTGCTCTGGGCACTAAACTAGGGAATATGGGCTTGCTGACCCACAGAAATGGAGCTGAGTCCCTTTAGGTTGTGGCTTACCAGGCACTTAAGTCAGGAAGCTGGCTCTGCTGACCACAACTGTTAAGAATGAGGCTTAAGGGCTGAGCCGCGGTGGCATAGTGGTAGTGCGCGGGACTACGGCCCACTGGGTTGGAGGTTCAAATCCAGCAGCATGTCCTGATAAACTATCCCGAGCATTTCTCACTGGCATACAACATGCTAACTTCCTTAATGAACCCTTTAAACATGAATGAGTTCTGTATAGCTTTTGCAATGGACACTAAAACCCACAGCATTAAAATAGAGAACATTAAGCTAACACACTGCCATTAGGAAGGGTAGGATTGACAACCTCAAAGAATTGTCAACATGCATAAAGACAGAGAGAAAGGAATTCATCACAACAGCAGACTGCAATGATAAAAGCAAGAGTGCTGAAACAAAACCTAGACTTGCATCTGGGCTCTGCCACTTATGAACTTGGGAACACTTGAACCTCCCAGGAAGCGCTGATGGCTAAGGACAAACAAATGTAGAGCAGTGCATGGCAGATACTCACACAAAACACACGATGGATTTGTAGGTCAGACAAATACCAGCTAACATGAATAGGTTCTATTTCACTGGTTTTTGATTCAGCAGATAAGCACTAGTTATAAATTAGGCAAAAATATTTCATCAAAACAATAAATTTTTCAGCTACTCAACATCTACAGTCTGTTAACTTTAACAGCATTTCCAACATTAATTTTGATAAACTTTGATGCCATCACGACATTTTCTACTTCTACTTTGCGTTTAAAATTCTTTATTTTTTTTGTTTGCTTTTAAAACTCTTTAAGACTATGCATTAGGTGGAAATTTTTACTTTTAAGAGTTTGCATTCACGGTTTTTAAAAAATTATCCAAAATATAATACATATGTATTATGAGTATGGCTAGTGAGCTGCTATCTATTCCTTACATCTATCTCTACTTTGAACATGATCAAAAATAGTATTGTCCATTGATGTGTAACAGCAAGCCATAAAGCAACGAATATGGTATGTACAAGAGGTTCAAAAAGTTGTTGAGAAAGCGAAAGCAAAATATACCTTCCCCAGGGTATTTTGGAAGGCCCTTTTACACTTTTAGTGAATCACTGCAGCTTAGTAAAAATAAGGAACTCATTTAACACAGGAGGAGATATAAAGCCATCAAGGTCTTATACTCCACAAAAAGGGTTATCAAACGCTTTTTGTTCAGGGGTAAAAATTCACTGAAATAAAATATTCATTTATTTAAATAAATACTTAAAAAATTTTTTTGTTTTATTCCAGAGGCTCTTAAGTTCTCTTTTATTTTGATGACTGGAAAACAGGGTGCCATATTAATACTCCATCTTTACTCTCAGGGGAAACAATATCTACAGCATATTCTCCATATTCTCAACTGAAATGACTACGCTCCTTCTTGTACACTCTCTACTCACAAAGAATTTCTTTCTTTATTATTTCCACGGCCCCCTAGTGGTGGAGTAGGAGGCCCAGCATTGCTCCTGGAGCATACTGCTGGATTTGAACCTCTAACCCAGTGGGCCACAGTCCCATGCACAACCACTACGCCACTGGGGCTCGGCCCCCAAAATTTATTTCTTGTGAAAATGTACTTTACAATTTGTGGGGGGAAAAAAACTATACAAAAATGGCGTTGAACCTATTTTATATTGCTGAGAGCACCTTAGCAGTTTCTTTACAAGTAAACAGATTTTTGTTTGGAAGATGTAAAAAGTGATCTGTACAAATATTGTGAAACAGGTTCCTTGCTAAGAAATTGCAAAAGGAGGTCTTACTTTAGAACTACTCCTGAAGACTGGTGTATTCTGCCTTCATGCTACCATTTATACTAGTTTCTAGGAACCTACTCAGGATAAACCCAATGCCTCCTAAGAATTGACCTTTCCCAGATGACAGCCAGCCAAACAATTAAGGTACTACAGGCAGCCATCCACAATACTCTATTTTACCGATCAGAGCAATGGAAAGCAGTACTCCCGAATCCAAACGGGAAAACAGGGTGGGGTTCTGTGAAGACAGTAAGTGAAGAAGTGAAGACAGCATAAAAAAAAGAGAGTAATAGAGACAGAATCTTTGTGTTTTTACCTAGGTCTGCAACAGTTCCTCCTTTCACAGGTGTATTTTCACTATCTTTCTTTGGGTTTACTAGAAGGGGGAAAAAACACCATAGGTTATGATTTTTTAAAAAATGAATCCACAACAAATCTATAAATAACCACCATGACATTCTTCAAAACACGGCCACGCAACACACACAATTTTATAGTTAGACAAGCAGCAGTATATAAAAGGCGTTCCACAAAAGCCTTTTGAAGCAAGGTCTTTAAAGCACTTCTAGATTTCCACCTCTTAGTAATTAAGATATGGAACCTGGAGAACCGTCTGCTTTCAAACTGCTAGTCTTCAAGACATCAACTGAGGGATTAAGAATCTCCTGCCACCTGTGCTGTGCATATCCTGTCCCCATCTAAACGTGTCTCTGTAACTCCTAAAGTAGTTCTAAAAATGTATTCTGAAAAATTTTAAATACTACTGAATATGCACATTAGAGAATATGATAGAGCCCAATTATGCCAAGCAGTGTAGTTAATTTACATTTTCCGGGGCTGAGCCCTGGTGGCGTAGTGGTTGTGTGCGGGACTGCAGCCCACTGGGCTGACGGTAGAAATCCAGCAGCAGCTCTCTGGGAGCAAGGCTAGGCCACCAACTCCCACCAGAGAGCAGTGATTGTCTCCACTCCCCCTCAAAAAAGATGCTAATTTACATTTTTCAACAATAGTGATGGAAAGCACCAGTCTTAGTTTTGAAAAACTTAGGGATGAAATATTTTAATAATTTCCATTTCCTCAGTTATGTGTTGTTTATTTTTGCATTTATTGGCTCTGATTATTCAATTAATTAGTAATACATGATACATGTCTGTACAGCTGTCTAAGGGGTTTGTTTTATATATATTCAAGATTCATTCTAATCATTGTTAAATTTTCTCCTAGCCTAACACTTATCTTAAATGTGATAATGTTTGCAAGTTTAACTTTAGGTCTTGTCTTATGTATTTAGTACTTTAATCCACTTCACATTTAAAATTCTTGTATCTTGGGCTGAGCCCTGGTGGCCTAAGTGGTTGAGTGTGGGACTATGACCTGTGGGCTTGGCGGTTCAAATCCAGCGATGGCTGTCAGGAGCAGCACTGGGTAGCACCCACGACCACCAGAGGCAGTGATGCCCCCCCAAAAAAAAAAAAAAAAAATTCTTGTATCTGATAGAGAACTAAATTTTATCAATATTTATGAGCTAGTTCCAATAATCTGCTCCAATAATCTGCAATGTAAAGGTGGCACATTAAATGCAATAAATGCACAAGCATAGATCTATTTTTTTACAATTAGTTTATTCTATTTTACTATTACTTTTGTTAACACACACATAGCAAAATATTCACCAATCATTTGGACATCTACAAAATAATGGAAGGCTCTATAACTTAAATATCATTCTTTAGCATGAACAGTATGATAATCTTCTGGGTATTTATTTTAGCACCAGGGGTGCATTTTCCCCCCACCCCTCAGGGTCAATTTTTGAACGGGGCTTACTAGTCTAGTATTGATTTACTTACTCGTGTCAAAATTATTATAACTTTAAAATTTAGATAGTTACTTGTTAGAGGCATCACTATCTTTTAGTAAGTTTTTCATTAATAGCAATGTAAATTCTTGTTAAAATGTAATAACCAGGCTGAGCCCTGGTGGCGTAGTGGTTGTGCACAGGACTGCGGCCCACTGGGATGGAGGTTCAATTCCAGCTCCACAGGAGAAAAGGCTGGGCCTCCTACCTCCACCACCAGAGGGCGGTGATGCCCAAAAAACCAAACACCAAAAAACCTAGTTCGAAGGTATGGATGACAGTGGAAAACCAAAATCCATTTTCAGGATGCACACCAATTGAGCCTCTCATGATTTCCCTTTGATGTAAGCCGAGGACGTGAACAGCCTTATTGTCAAACTGAGACTATACCCCGGTTAAAATTACTTGATCCCCATTTTGACCCATTTAAATGCTGTATCATTGTAAAAAGGAAAAACAAAAGGGAAATACATGTGGCTCGCGCCTCCGGTGAATCCCCTGCTGCCGTCACACAGAGCACAGCAGAAAGTGGGTGATGGCACACACAGCAGGAGGTATTCCACCTGACTTGATCCATGTTAAAGTTGTTCTAGTTTTTAATCCTTTTCCTTTTCTTCGACTGAGGATTTTCTCTATTTTATTTTGCTGCCACCTTTTTTTAACTGCTTTTTGTTTCTGTATGTGATTTTTGGGGGGTGGAGGAGTCCATAGACAGTAACTGGATTGATTCCTTGGTAGGACAGCAGGAAAGGTGGAGAGAAGTGGGAAGCTGATAAGGAGCACAGAATGAAGAAACCGTTGTGGCGGCGTTAGGAAGGTTGAGACACACTGCTCAAGTTCCTTAGTGCTCCTTCCAGCCACTATTATGACCCAATTGTGCCTTACAAATCCGGGTAGACCAGAGCATGCACACTGGACAGCTAAGAGCTGGAATTCACGAGAGAATCCCCCTCCTCTCCCAAGGAACAGTAAGGGAGTAGTCAGACTATGAAGATAGTGGGGAGATGGGGGGAAAGGAAGAAAGGGGTACACAATGATCAATGTATAACACACACAACACACCACACGGGGGGTGGGGGTGGGTGGATAACAGAAAATGAGTGAAGGGAGACAGCAGACAGTGTAAGATATGAAAATAACAGTAATTTATAATCTACCAATGATTCACAAGGGTGGGAGGGAGGAAAAAAAGAGGAGCTTATATCAAGGGCTCAAGTAGAAAGAAAATGATGATGGCAACATATGCACAAATATGATTATTTTAAGAGCCCCTAATAAAATTATTTTTTTAAAAACCCTACAATTTTAAAAAACAAAGAGAATGACAATAACCAAATTGATATTGGAAAAAATTTCCAACTTCCCTTTGATCTAGCTCTCAAATACATATTTACAGAAATGTTAAATATTTATAGGTTTCATGAATATTATATACTTATACAAACATATATATTCAGAGTTTCTATCTCTGTAGACATGTTTTTCATTTTACCAAAAATCGCTAATCCTAAAATAAGTTTTCAAAAAGGAATGGCCTATTTTCTCAAAAAGTAAACTGAATGAGTGAGAAAATGATGCCACCACTGTAGGACCAAAAAATTATTTTCATGATTTGAGTAATGAGAAAACAAAGGATACATACCAATTACATTTATGAAACTGGAATTCCTTGGATAACAAAACCTTACAAGTTTTGTTCAAAAGTAAAGTTACAGGTCAAATGCACTGATGCATATACATGTGAAACTGGTACACACTAATTTATTGATACAGAGCATGCCAAAAATAACACAATACCCATTGATGCTGCTGACCAAATTTACAAATTTTAAGGGTAAAACTATTCCATAGGGTTTCCCAAACTATAAGTATTTAAAGGAGGAGAAAGCCTCATCTTTTTCGGACAGAACTGGCTGGTAGGTGTAAACTTATGATTGGCAATGTACTGTTTACCCCACCAGAGATTCTTAAGACACAGTAAAAGTATTTTATCAGTACTTGCTTTATTTACCATTTTCTTTTTTTTGTTTTTTCTTGACATCAGTGCCCTCTGGTGGTGAGAGTAAGAGGCCCAGTCTTGCTGCTGGATTTGAACCTCCAACCCAGTGGGCCACAGTCCCTCACACAACTACTATGCTACGGGGCTCTGTGCACAACAAATACTAGGTGAACTCAAAAAAAAAAAAAATAGTTATCAAGCTGGATCAAGTCAATTAAGGAAGCCCCAAACGAATACATCAAACATTTAAAAAACATTATATTTCACTGAAGCAGTCCTAGTGCTATACAGTGGGATAAACATTGACCTGCTAACCAAAAGGTCAGGGGTTCAAAACTACCAGTTGTTCTGTGGGTGAAAGATGAGGGTATCTACTCCATTCCTTTGAAGATTTACACAAGTGCACCGTCTTACAGGGATGCCAAGAGGAATCCGCTCCGTGGCACTGAGTTTTGAGCAGCAAATGTGTTCAATTGCTCCAAACCACACCACCCACAGACTGACTGACTGTCGGTCTGGTTCTCCCCGCTCTCCTGCCCCAACATTTCAAAAACACCAAAGGTACAACCCTTATAGGCACTACATTCTTTAAGTGTTTTGTGATTAATCACTATATGTTCAATTTGTAAAAATGAAAACATCCGGGATATCAGATATTGATATTACAATTCATAACAGTAGCAAAATTAGTTATGGAGTAGCAATGAAAATAATTTTACGGCTAGGGGTCTCCATGACATGAAGAATTGTACTAAAAGGTCACAGCACTATGGAGGTTGAGAAGCATTGATTTAAGACATTTAACGAGAAGAGAGCAGTACTTGGAAAAGGACATCAGGCTGGTAAAGGAGAAACACAGCGGCTACGACAACGGGCTCGCACAGGACCCTAACGGTGAGGACAGGCGAGGCCCAGGCAGCCTTTCATTCTGCTGCACATAAGGCCGCAGTATGTTGGAACCAACTCAGCTGCACCTCACAACATAGGGAGTATTTGCTGTTTGCTTGTTTGTGGAGAGGTTTTATCTTTGTAAAATCCAGTGAAAGGAAGCACAGGTTAGCACACACATTAGAACCCCCACTTTACTGAGCCTTAAATCTAAATACAAGTACATGTCATTTAACATCCCCCCGAGCATGTCCAACCATACTTTTATCTTTGAACCCGGGCACCCAGGTGTCTGAATGCCAGGACATCAGACTAATGTCTTTTTTCTTTTTTTTTCTTTTAAAAACCTTTCATTGGGGGCTCATGCAGTTCTTAGCATAATCCATACATAGGTCCATTGTGTCAAGCACATCTCATGGTTCTCTTAACATTTGCTTTCTATCAAAACCCTTAGCACTGGCTCATTTCCCACTCACTCGCACCCCCCACCATAAACACTTAATAATCTATCCATTTTTATTACTTTGTCATATCATACTCTGTCCGACATCTCCCTTCACGCAGGGGGGAGGTTATATGTAGATCTTTATAACGGGTCCCCCCCTTTCTCTCCATCCTCCGGTTTTGCCATTCTCATCACTGGTCCTGAAGGGTTCATCTGTCATGAATTCCCTGTTTCCAGCTCCTATCGGTGCCAGTGTACATCCTCTGGCCTAGCCAGATTTGAAAGGTAGAACTGGGATCATGACAGTGGGAAGGAGGACGCATTGAAAAACTAGAGGAAAGTTCTAGGTTTCATCGTTGCTATACTGCACCCTAATAAACTTATCTCCTCCCTGTAACTCCTCTGTAAGAAGTCCATAACCTACAGATGGACTTGACTGGGTCCCCAACCTGTACTCCCCCCCATTTACACTAATGCAATTTTTAGTTCCTTGATGCCTGATACCTGGTACCTTTAAAACCTTGTGATCACACAGATTGCTGTGCTTCTTTAATGTGGGCTTTGTTGCTTCTGAGCTAAAAGTCCGCTTGTTTATTTTCAAGCCTTTAAGACCCCAGACGCTCTATCTTTTAACAGCCGGGCACCATCAGTTTTCTTCACCATGGACACACAATGATATCATTTTGTTCTTTGATGCCTGATTCCTAGCACCTTTGACATTGAGGTACTACTTTCATAAGCAAAGCTAAAATCCTTTACAAAATTCATAGTACTATTTTCAAATTTACTAATCATAAATGTAGGAAATTATGCTCTTTTTACTATGCCCCTAGCTTTTGTTAATGTGTAGATGACAAAGACTATGTGTTTTGCCTCAACTTGACATTCTTCATAAATTATTTTTTTTAAATCATTTTATTGGGGGAATTGTAGAACTCTTATCACAATCATTATCACATGCATTATGTCAAGCACAAGTATTTTGAGAATAACTGTAACAAATGTACAAAAGCCCATTCACATTTTTTGTGGGTCTATTGGACATATTCACCGAGCTTTGGTTTGTCTGAAAATAAATGTATTTCACCTTTAATCTTGAAGGATCTTGTTGCTGAAATTACAGTCTCAGGTTCCCAGCTTTTCTTATTTATGGGCACTATTAGTTTCTGGCTTGGTCCTCATGTATGTAAGATACTTTGTTTTTTGCTTTTAAATGTCTGGGGCTGAGCCCTGGTGGCGTAGTGGTTGTGCGCGGGACTGCGGCCCACTGGGACGGAGGTTCAACACCAGCAGTGGGGCTGGGCCTCCCACTCCCACCACCGGAGAGCAGTGATGCCCCCCCCTCCCCCCCGAAAATAAAATGTCTGGCTTGACAATTTCATGTGCAAAAAAAACTGGTCATATTTCTTTAAAATTTTGTCTGCAACCTTCCTGATTTTTTTTTTTTTTTGTGGGCATCACTGCCTCTGGTGGCCATGGGCACTACCCAGCCGCTGCTGGATTTGAACCGCCAAGCCTGCGGGCTGCAGTTCCGCACTCAACCACTTACGCCACCAGGGCTCAGCCCCTTCTTGATTTTTTTTTATGTACAATAAAATTACAAAAACGTTACAAAAAAAAAAGAACATTACAAACTAGTATGTTCTTAAGTCTAGACAGTCATCCTCAAGAAAATATAGAAAACTAAGATAATAGAAATAATAAAATATAACACGCATCAACATCAAATATGTTTTAGAATGGTTTAACGTTCTGAAATCATTCCATGTAATTTAAGCACGCTGATCTGATTGGAGGATAAAGCTATCAGATCTCCTCGATAAATACAGAATGTGGACTTTTAAAAATGTAGCACCTTATCATGATTAAAACTCACAGCAGCCTAGCAGAGGAAAATATAATACACTTGATAGGGCATCTCCCCCAAAATGCTAACACCATGCGTCCTTGCAGAGGATGTAAGTGCTCCCCCAAACAGGGAACAAATCAAGACGGTCTGCACTCCTCACAGCTATGCAAAACTGTAATGGAGAAGGACATAACAGAACCCCAATAACATCAATAACAACAGATTGCATTTATTCATATGACACAACTCTGTGTATTTTTAACACTGAAAGAGATCCAGTCAAGATAATACACGATTTCAGCAAAGTTGCAGACACTGGGGTTAGAATTTATAAAGGGAAAACACAAATTGTATCTCTAGTTCTTTAAGAAACAACTGGGCAGTTTTTCCTCCTGTTGTACATAAGCTCACTATGAATCAGAATTGATTCAATGGTCAGTAACAACAAAGTCTCATAATATGTAAAGTTTTACAGAGACAATGTACATTTTTCATGTGTGAATTACTTTCAGTGGGATTTTAAAAACAGCATGTCAATTTTAAATTACTAAATTTATAAATCATTTCTATTACCTCCGTTTTCTCAAGAAACAAAGAAATTCTTTAAACGTCAGCCTATCTAACAGCATCAGGGATGAGTAAGCCCAAGAATACACACCATTTTTGGGAAGTACTACTTCCTCGATGTTGGGTACAGGTGTTGGGTCTTCCATATCCTTCGTAAGATCTTCTTGCTCTTCTTCTTCTTTCTGACTTCTGCGCTTCCCGTAAAGACTAGCTTGGCTGAAACAGAAGAGATATAAAATACAAACTAAGTGATGATAGTTATCCCCCACTTTTATTATTTAAAAGTAAAGTGGACATACTTATCACACCAATTACCAAGCTAATAGGTTCCACGTTTTTAATTCAGGGGCAATCATGCTGTACAACAACCACCCGTACATGTGGAGAGTTCCATGATCATAAACAGAAGCTCAGTGCTTGCTCGACAATGACATAGACCTCCTCCTCCCATTAACCCCCAAAAAGCGCTGCTCTCTGTATTGCCTATTCTTGTCCATGAGTGCCAGCCACATTCGTTTGCCTTCTATCAACTTCTAAATTAAAGATTACTGCAGAACACATTTTTTAAGAATTTCAACCAAGAAACACCTATGACATTCTATGGTCTATAACACATGGAGTCACCATGAATCAGAATCTTAGTCAACAGCAAGGTTTGCTGGATTACAGCTACTCTTAGTAAGTGATCTTTGATGCCACACCTTCACTACTGTTAAGAATGCTATAGACCAAATAATTTAAAAAGATAAACAGAAGTCAAACCTGTGATGTATTCTCTAAATTACCTGGGATTCTAACTAGCAAAAAAGAAAAATTAAAACTATTGAACCTACGAAATGGACACAGAATGCAATTACTGAGACAATCAACCTCGCATCCAACAACATCAAAAATTGATGGTCTGGAGGACATAGAATGCACGGTGAAATGTGATCAAGTGCAATGAAGCCGAGAGGAATTACTGAGAGCCGAATGAAGGTCAAACATGATAGTGGGACAGGAGGAAAGTAAAAGGAAATAGAGGAAACAAGTGGGAAGCAAAAGTACATGGTTGAAATATTGGATACCAGGTTGATGATCTGAGATATATCCCCCTCCACTTAATTTATAATAAAAAACTGAGAAAAATCAAAGACGAATGCTTCTGATCACTGTATTATTCAGGAAATAAACTTGATGTAAGGATTATTCTGGGAACAGAAATGCCAGCTGAGCTGAAGAGGGAAATGGATATAGGGAAGCAATAGAAGTAAGATGCCAGGTGGGTCACTAAATGCCTAGCCTACAGCAAACACTTCAACAAACTACTAAATGAAAAGAAGAACATCTGTAAACTGACATTTTCTCACTAAGATAAAACTAAGACATCTGGAGGCATATGAAAATATTTTCAGTTAGAAGACATGAAAATTACTGCATATGTAATTCTTAATATGTAATAATAAAGCTAAATATAACAAGCATCTACCATTTATTAAATACTGACTTTGGGCCAGGCATTGTACAAGGATGTAAAATGGAAAGTGTCCATTATCTTCCACAAAACATACTTGGCAGACGCCGTAGCCTTCACTTGGCTCAAAACAGAGAGACAGAGACACAGACACACAGACACACACACACACGTCTGACTTTGTACATGGGAGTGTTCACCTCCTCCAGGTGCTCTTTTGGTCATAAATGAGGGTGGGGGAATACCTGGTGAATAGTTTCTTAGCAGCCACACTTCTGGACATTAATTCAGAGATCAGAAAAGCATTAAACTTAAAGTGCCTTTGTAAACTATACAGCATCTATGCCTGATAGTAGTACTCAAATACAGACAAGCTATCAAAAGGAAAAGATTCCCCAAGGAGTAAAAGAAGTCCACTCCACACAAAAATCTAGAAAGTCTTTGAGCTTGTTTTCTCCCTTTTGAATTCCACGCACGGTCGTACCCCTTCTTTCCACTCTTCTTCCGAGACTCTGTGGGTGTGGGTGGAGGAGGGGATGGCGAGTGTTTCCGCTTTCGAGCATTAGCTGCTGCTTTCCTGTCTCTTCTCTCTGGGCTTCGGACTGGCTAGGAGAAAGGAAACGAAAATAAGCATCAGCCAGCAGTACTCACAGCTCACTTTCCACACAAATGGTCACAGAGGGAGTCTCCATAATGTAGACAGTATCATGTCCAGTAGCTCAGAGGAAACGGGAGACATATACTGAAACATCGTGGCCCATCAGCAATGAAGAGACTGACATGTAGGGTGATGTGTGCCCAATGGACGTATCAGTGGACGGGGTCCTATGGGTATGCCACTCGTGTCTGACATAGACTGGCATGCCAAAGCCCACGCAACAAAAACTACCCATTCCCAATGTTCTTTCAGGATGGAAAAAGCATTTTCAACAACGAAAAATATGGAACACATTCTGGTGGAAAGATAAAATACAAAGATGAGCCGAATGAGCTCATAAAAAACTATAGCAACAACTCCTACCTTATCAGTAAGAATTGTATGAAATGTTCTAACAGAAGATTTTAAAGAAGATTGCAGGAACAAGAAGAGATCTAAAATTGCTGTCGATGAGGGCGCAGAATGCCTGATGGGGTTTGACCAGAACAATGTAGCCGAGAAGAATTACTGAGAGCCGACTGAATGTTGAACATGACAGAGGGGCATGAGGCAAATAAATGGAAATGAAGGAAAGGAGGAGAAAGCAAGAGATATTTATATAAGTATAAATATATGGGGGGAAGTATAAATATATGCATATATGTATGTAAATACATTCATATACAACAATAGGGAAATATGTCTAGAAACATATATTTAAATGTTATGAATTAAGGTAGCAGATGGATTGTGGGCTCTACGTAAGCCCTCCCTCAACGCAAAAACACTTTGTTCTCATAATCTAGAAGTCTGTGATGCTCAGGTTCCCGCCGTGATTTCTGAAGACAAAATAGATGTATAAGCAAATGTGAAGAAAACTGTTGGTGTCTGGCTATTGGGAGATAGAGCGTTTGGTGTCATAACAGCTTGAAGTTAAACAAGAGGCCATCTAGCTAGGAAGCAGTAGAGCCCACGAGGAATAAGCACACAGCCTGTGATCACCAGGTGCCGATGGGTTCAGGTTTATCATGCGTCATAGCCATGTGAACGAGGAGAGCTGGAGTGGAAAAGCAGGGTCTATGTGTAGACAATTGCATATCCCCTCAGAGAAGGGTGACAAGGAGGGGAGAGTCAGCCAGGGTGCAGTACAGCACTGACAAAACACAACATTCCTCTAGTTCTTTAAGACTCAGTTCTGCCTTCCAGATCCAGCTAGACTGCAGCATGCACATCAGTAGAGAACAGAGCTCTTGACCCAGGGAATCCTGGACAGATAAACCCCTCAGGGACAGTAATGGAGCAGCAATATCATGAGGGTAGGGAGGTGAGCGGAGGAGGAGGGCAATGATCCACCTATACCACCCCCACCACCATGGGGATGACAAACAACAGAACGTGGGTGAAGGAAGAACGTGGATATAAAAATACTAATTCATAATTGAATAAGGAGTAATGAAGTTGAGAAGAGCTGATACCAAGAATTCAAGTAAAAAAAAAACGTTTTAAAAATGATGATGGCAACATATATACACATGTGCCTGACACACATGATGTATGGATTTGTAAGACCTTTAAGAGCCCCCAATAAAATTTTTTTAAATGCAACTTACAACATAACTATCTTACTTGTAAACATATACAAAAACTCTAAAGAGCAAACACACACAAAATTCTCCTCACTTGACTTTCCAAAATTCAGCAAAGTTGCAAGATACATGTACACGTATATAATAGTTTCTACTTTAAGACTCACAGTGAAGAAGTAAAATTGTATGATGAAAAGATGCAAATATCCAACAATCAAGGTCTCTGGGGCACTCACTAACCCTGTTTGCCTTCACTGACTGTAGCATAAAATGGGAAAGCTTAGACACCACAAAAGTCTGTAAATTGCATTTCAAAAATAAAATCTAAATTACACAAACACATATATTTCTAAATTGTATGGTAAGTATGAGGGTAAATTTTTTATACAGGATATTAAATTCTTTTTTATATATACTCTTAAAAATCAAAGTGCCTGGGGGCTGACCCCCTGGTGGCGTAATGGTTGTGCGCGGGACTGCGGCCCACTGGGATGGAGGTTCGATTCCAGCTCCACGGAGCAAAGGCTGTGCCTCCTACTCCCACCACCTGAGGGCAGTAATGCCCCCGCCAAAAAAAACAAAACAAAAAAAAATCAAAGTGCCTGACTGAGCCCGGTGGTAGTGGCTGAGTGCAGGACTGTGGCCCACTGGCTTGGCGGTTCAATTGCAGCAGCAGCAAAGCTGGGTAGCTCCCCCGACCATCAGAGGGCAATGATGCAAAAAAAAACAAAACAAAACAATGTGCCCGATGGCCCTGTCCATAATGGCACTGAACTGTTAATTGTAATGTTGGGAGGTCAAAGGGATCACCACTCTATGGGGAAGAAAAGAGACAATTTGCTCCCTAAAAGACTTACAGTCTTAGGGTCATGAGACTCAAATGCAGTGAGTTTGGGGACTCCCCAAAATTGGTGAGTAAATAAACCATCTAAACCTGACTATGAAAAACTATAAAGGTCCAGTTTAACAATGTGATTAGAATATTCTTGATGACACAAAGAGCCTTGTCTGAAACATATTACCAAGAAATCAGCCTTTATGTCATGGAGTAGTAAGATTAAAGTTTGAAAAGTCAAATCCCTAAACAAAATGAACATACCTACACTATAGCACCAAATTTATTGTACTAAAGTAAAAAAAAAAAAAAAAGGCCAAATAACAGATACCTAAACACCCTATTTTCCAAGTTAGGAATTTAAAAAAACTGTTTTCAAGATTTTTCAAAATGCTAAAACACAGAAAAAAAACCAAAAAGGAATTATCTTAGGTTTCCCCAGTAAAAAAGAGCTGGGAATCAGGCTCTTTCTAGAACTGCCACAAACCCAACACTAACACCTAAGGTTGTCCCAATACTTCGACCAGCGCTCCTACCTCACAGCTACAGGTCACAGGGAAGCACAGCAATCAAGACAAGTGTCAAAAAAGGCCGGGACTACCCATAAGTTCTTTAAGGCCTGTACTCAAACTAATTTCTGTGAGCTATCTAAAAATAAAATTATACTGTGGTGATACTTAGCTTATGAAATTAAAATGCAGATCTGGCAAACAAAATCAATTGATCTACTGCTATACTACTTAGGCTATTTTAAATTCCAATGACTCTGAGCTTTTATGATCCCTTTTTGAGGGGACTACCACTGTTGAGTATCTTTTACACATCTCTGATAACCAATGATGAACACTAACAGTTCATTAACAGTAATGGTGCCAAAACAGATACCTCTTCATTCTTTGTTGAAATTCGCTGCCGAAAACTCACAGGCTTCCTATTCTCATCCACCTCATAATCCTCCTCATTCATCCATTCATTGAAAACATCAGTGTCCAAAATCCACTTTGCATGAACCTAAAGACACATAAAAACATGAACATGAATAATAAAACCATTCCATGTGTTATCAATCGTCAACAGATACAAAAACAAGATTAGTAATGACATGTGAGTGACAACTTAACCATTCCCAATTTTTGTTTCTGGTCTTTTAATGTGACAATGAGTCCAAGGGAACAAGTGCTACAGGAGCAATGCTATTCCGAGAACTAAGGCTCTATAGACGCTTAGAAAATAAATACACCTGGGCTGATCCCCGGTGGCGTAGTGGTTGTGCGCGGGACTGCGGCCTACTGGGACGAAGGTTCAGTTCCAGCAGTGGGGCTGGGCCTCCTACTCCCACCACTGGAGAGCAGTGATGCCCCCCCCCCCCCCCCCCCCAAAAAAAAAAGAAAAGAAATACACCTTCCTTGCAAACAACTGAGCGACCGGAAACCTTGTGCATTTTTGGCAAAACAAACGTTGACTATCAATTTGGAAAGAATGTCATTGTTTAGAATGGCCAATGTTTGTACTGCATACGCACACACATAATGAGACAAGCTCAACAAAGTTCAAGCAGCATTGTTCAGAACACCCCAAGGTGGAACACACACACACCCTCCTCAACATTATAATACATACACTGCTGCAGAGTCACACCAAAGATTACTTAGATGACTGCACCCTTCATGTGGTTTAGAGAGCCCGGGGGGTACTGTGAGCCAAGCACTGGATCCCTCACTGCAAAAGGCTGTCGGTTCAAACCCACCAGTTACTTTACAGGAGCAAGCTGAGCTCTCTGCCATGGTGGCGGTGACCACTTCAGAAGCCCCAGGGAGTAGTCACTCTTCTCTGTTCTACACACAGAGGGTCACCACGATGCATGTGATAGATCATCTGAATTATCTTCCAATGTGATGCTGAGAAAAACATTTCAAGTTGCAAAAGAACACAGTATGTTCCCACCAATACTAAAAACATGAGCAACTCAGAAAAGGGGCCACATGAAGGAACTCCAGTGGTTCACCCCTTTTACTAAGATGCTCAACCTTTAAAAGTTGCTATATTTTTCAGATTAAAAAAAAAAAGAAATTATTTCATAAGCTAATAACATATTATGTATAATGCTTTTTGTTCATACCTAAAACATGCAGATGTTTTATTATATATAAATTTTATGTTATTAGTGTTTTTTTTTTTTTGGAATCACTGCCCTAAGGTGGTGCGAGTAGGAGGCCCAGCCTTTGCTCCTGGGAGCCGGAATTGAACCTCCAATCCAGTGGGCCGCAGTCCCGCACACAACCACTACGCCACAGGGGCTCAGCCGTTATTAGTGTTTTATAAAGTGTAAAGTAATATTTTAATATAAAAAGTATTAAAACAACATGTGCTATAAAGTAAGAAAGACAGCTATTTCAAAATTTCACACAAACTGAAATTCAAATATATTCTGAAAATCTGTCCTACATGTTTGAAAATTGCCAATATCCTTACATGTTTGAAAATTGCCAATATCCTTGAAGACAAAGAAAAAGAAAAGCGCTTGTTCACACTAACCAGACGTGAGAGCTAATGCTACATGCTATCTGGGGGTGAGTGAGGGCCAATTAATCATGACGTATGTGACTGAGACATTTGGTGGAATCGGCATGTGACCAGAATGTGGGCCTCGTAGTTAAGCAGAAAATACTACTCTAGATTGAATTTCATTAATATTTTAAAAATAATATTGTGGGAGAAGGTTGTAAAACAGCACTGTATTTTTCTTATAACTTTCTAGTTAATTTGCACATTCAAAGTTGAAAAAACCATTAAAGCAGATTATCACCACCATTAAGATTCCTTGTAAACTAAAGGGACCCTACTGTGTCCTACTAAAAACTCGGGCAGGCCATGCTTCTTCATCCTACGCTCAACCACCCTCTGTTCTCAACTATCTCAAACCACAGTGGGACTCCGCTTTGGAATCCCTTCCATTATCACTGGAGCTACTTCCTTCAGAAATGGATAATGAAGTCTTCATCGTTATAAATAGATCTTAAATAGAAGAGAAAAAGAACATCATTCTGTGCTTTGTTAAAATACTGGTGTGCACCAGAGCTATTGAAAGTTTTATTATTTTTAAATAATGACGTTTAATCGTGTTACAGACTGTTTTAGAAAATGTTGATTCACCTTCCATGGTTTTTCTGGGATTGGTGGGTCTTCAATCTCAGCGTCAACATCACTGTTGTGGACCCAAGTATCATAGCTGTAAGTGAAATGAAAATAGGAAAAAACTAAAATGCAAGTTCATTCTTTAAATGGTTTTTATTAAACAGTAAAGATAAACTTGAGAAATACTTGGGGAGTCCCAGTAATAACCAGTGATCAAACACTGTTGTGTCTATCATTCTGCAAAAAAAAAAAAAAAGAAAAGAAAAGTTTCCATAGATTACCAGCTCAACCTTCACGATAGCCTGGTGTTCTTTCTGGACGCTTCTGTTTCTTCCCCCAAAGGACTTCAACATTAAGGCTCCCGTGAACTAAGTTGCTCCTATCAAGGAGGCTTGGTGGCCCTCCCGGAGAAGGCCTGGACTGACCAGCACTATTCTGCTAACAGCACGGTCATCAGTGACTGAAACCCACCAACCCCTCTGCTGAAGTGGAGGCCAACCCCTCTGCTGAAGTGGAGGCCATCTGCTTCTTTAAAGTTCCAGCCTCAGAAACCAAGGCATGAACTCAATGGCAGTGGGTGTCCTTATCGACTCGTGTCCTGGTCCCTGCCACGCTAGCTCCATCATCTCAGGTACACAGGCCAAAAAGTCTTGGAAACATCCTGAACCCTCATCTTAAGTCATATCCGACAACCAAATCGTATTTATCTTCTAACTCCAACTTCAAATTATGCTGAGGTTCGATCCATTTCTAACCCACTCGATTCTGCTCACTGGTTTCTTTTATGTTTGGCTCGTACAATTAACTTTTCACACACCAGACTGATGCTTTGAAAACAAAGTCAGACTATCACTCATCTGCACAAAACTTTTCAAAGGCACCCTCCTAAGGCCTGTGCCAGTCACTGCGACCCTACCTGACACTGGCCTCCCTTCGCTCACTGACTCAAGCCACTTGGCCTTTGGTGGCGATTTCCCTTTGCTTTGTGCATGCTGCCTAGAGAGCGCCTCATCCCCCAACCTGGGCATGGCTGGCCGAGCCCTTCCCTCGCTTGTTCCTGTGTCTGGGCACATCAGTGAGGGTCAACCCGCTGACGGAGCGCAGAGAGGAGGTAGGAAAAGAACTGTTCCACCGTGGGGATTTAACACAACGTCACAAAACAAAATGTGCATAAATCGTGAAGCGAAAACTAATGCGTGCTGTCAACTTTCACCCAAACCACAAAAAATGTTGCAAAAGAAGTCCCCTAAATCATACTCTATAATTCAAATTAACATTAAATGGTTGACCAAATTAAAGCTGTCAATGCCTTTCTACAGGCCAGTGAGCTAGTCCAAAATCAAATGATAATGAACACAAGTGTGGTCACTGGCTTCTTTTTAACCACTACGCAGAAGTCCATTCAAAAGTATCTGGAACCTGCACGCATTTACAAACAGTACCTGGTACATTTTCCTGCAAGTAAATCCCAAGCAACTCCATGGGGCAGATTAGTCTGACCTAGAGGGTCACTGGAAGTCAGAGCAAACCACATCTCACAACACTTAGCCATGAGGGAGCTTGGTTTGGTTTTTGACACGGTTAACATAACAGGACACAAGTTGTAAGACTAGGGTGTGTCTGGAGCCAATCTCCTTTGAGTTACAGAGATTAAACAAGTAAGCAGATTTGAGAGGGTCCTTACTTAGTGCCAGCAAGAACATAGAGGGGCTTTGGATTCCGGGTCCCCACGCTGAGATGCCAAGACATGTGGAGGTCTCCAATGAATATCACAATGAGACCTTCTCCCCGGAGCAGACAGAGAGGGAGAAAAGCCTTCCCCTAGAACTGCAGTCCTAAATTCGGACTTCTATCCTTCTAAACGAGAGCAAATTTCTCCTCACACTGTGTTTGATAAAGCCATTCACTCACAGTATGTTATAGCAGCACTTTGTTACTGGAAATGTCCTGTACAAAGCGTTATTCACATGTTCCTTTAAAAACTCAGTTCACGTACAGCTGGGAGTGCTACGACAGGGTTAATTACCAAGATGCAGTTAGTTTTACTGGAACTCGACCTGTACAAACACCATGTACATGTGCTTAAATGTTGAACATATATAAGCACATATTTTGTTTTTAAAATATATTTAAATGAAAACGTTACTATAAAAGATAAACACAGTAGGGTTAAGAGGAAGAGGAGGGAGAAAAGGGAAACTGATCCCTATGACCTACCTTATACCCCCTTCCCAAGGGGATGAACAACAGATAAAGGGGTAAAGAGAGACATCGGACAAAACATGGAAAAATAATTTATAACTTATCAAGGGTTCATGAAGGAAGAGAAGTGGGAAAATGAGAAGCTGATATCAAGGGCTCAAGTAGTAAAATGTTTTTTAAAATGATGGCAATAAATATTCTTGACACAATGGATGCATGTTATGTACTGTGATAAGAGTTGTATGAGCCCCCAATAAAATGATTTTATAAAAAAGAAAAAATGCTTTTTCTTGCTTTAACAAGGAAGTTGAGATATACATTTTAATAGAGCTTTATGTATTTAATGGAAGCTTTGTACTTCATTAATGCATTCACTACAAAATTCTCAAAGGATTTATGTCAAATGTTTAATTTTGGCAGAATATGATTAAATTCTAAAAACTTGGGGGGAAAGATGAACCGAATCACATCTCTTGGTAAGATGAACAGTTACACAATAGTATTATCATTCTCCATTAAGCTAGAATCTCATCCATCTCTAGAGGCAACTGCCATTTTATATAAAGAACAGAAATCTGTTGTAACACAGCTCACCCCGGTTATGTGATCCCAAAAAGTCCAAACTCAAAAGATTCTATGAAATGAGCAACCTGGTTTCTTAAAACATTCCAAGTAGAAGCTAGAGAACCTATAAATTAAAACTATTCAGGAACCATATCAACAAATTCTACTTCAGTACTGAACTAGAATAAAAATCAGTCAGCTATAAAATGATCATTTGTAGAAGTAGAAATTTAAACAATAAGCACCTCTGATATGAAAAACTACTCATTTTAAATTTTAAAGTGGAAGCATGGCTTTTTGCGTTGTTTTTGTTTGTTAAGCCCTTCACCTTTATAAATACATGGTGAGTCACTGATGACTGAAATGACCTGCTTGCTGCTTCCAGTAACATGGGATGAGAAGCGATTGGGTATAGAGGTGAAAGAAGGCTGGCCTGATGTGAAACCCCACAGTAAGCACAATCTCCTGCCCTTGACAACAGTGAAAGGACACCGAAGCCACGCTGAGAGAGAGCTGGGAGAGAAGGCAGGTGACAGGTCAGCCCTGTGCCTCTGTGCTCTCTGGGGATATATCCGTTTCACGTTTCTGCAGGCAAGCCCCACTTGACTGAGAGCAACCTTGACTGGAGCAATTCCTTTTCTTTGTTCCTATTTCTTGAAAGGAATCGATCTAAATTACCAGTCCGCTTTCCATATTGAAGGGGTCCATTGGAAAATACAACCCAAATATTAGTTTATTGAGACAAAGTTACATTATACCCTAAATGCCATAATTAATTCTTTTTTTTTTTTTTTGGGGGGGGGGGGGGAATGCTATAATTAAAATAGTCAATGGAATACTCAGCAAAATGAGAACTGAATCACACGAATCAACAAACCTGTCTCGAGTGCAATGCAGGTATCATCAAATACTTGTTAAGAACATTCCTACGAGATCTTAAAGCGCATCACTCTTACCTGTCTGGATAAAACCCCCAGTGCACTAGCACTTGCTTATCCTTTCTCATCACTGGTCTCAACCACTCTTCTGAAAGGGAAAAGAGAACACAACAGAAAACACTCAGTCCAATGGAGACATATATGAAGAAAATATTAGTTTATCATGACTTCACTAAAAACAAACTGCCCAGTTCAACACCATCAGATTGAAGGAAATGATCTGTCTGAATCCACTTTCCAGATTTCAGGTCTGTGGTCCACCACTGCTCTGTCCAGTCAAACCGCTCCTCTCCCACTCACCTGTCAGGTTCGTGTTCTCTCTCTCTCTCTCTCTCACACACACACACACACACACACACACACACACCCCGTAGTCTTTACTGCCTCCTTTTCCCTAGAGAACCTTTCCTCTCCTGTTCTGTGAGGCTTCATGTCATACCTCATCATCTTGATGAAAACTTAATTCTCTGGCATCCTGTAACACTTTATAGTCAAAACTATTAAACGAATGCTTGTGCTTTCATTACTTTTTAACGACCTCCTACCCACCGACTTATTCCTTCCAACGTAAAGGTTAATAATGAAATGTTGGAGTCTTGTTGTCTCTTTTGTCCCCCTCCAGGTTTTCTTTATGATGCTAGTGATGTTAACATCTGATCAATTGATTCTTACTGTATTTGGTTGGGATTCTGACTTTGACCAGTGCACTGAGTTACCTCTACATTTCCAGCACTGACAGTCTTCATAACTCTTACACATTCTGCTCTGAGCAGCTGTTGGGAAGTTCTGTAACAGGCACCTTGAAACTCAGGAGATGACAAAACTAAGGAACACCAGCTCATGGAGTTTCCAATGCCAATCAAAATATGAAATAACTCTTGCTTCATGGACTAAAACCATGAAGCCCACCTGTTCGTTTTTAAAGCATCCACCTGCTCCTCTGTCGTAGGGGAAAGGAAAGCCTGAGGCCCATGCCTTCATTTGGAAGCCAAACAGGGTCCATGGCCCCCTGAGAGAGGCCCAGGAGCCCACTCTGCTTTAACAGACCTTTCTAATGGCTTAGCTCTCGAACCAGTGAGGTCTGTCCTTTAAAATACTGAATGTATCCATCAAAGATTAGACAGCTTTGGGGGAGGCGGGGGGAACTATAGACATCCCCATCACAGCCGACTTCAATACAAAAAAAAATTTGGTGTTATCTTTGACAAGTTCCAAAAGCAGGAAAAAAACCTCCAAAAGGTACAAGAATTGAACTGACACACTACATTTGCCCAGGACCAACCCTAAGTTGCCCATTACAAGAAAAAAAGCACACATTTACCAGGGGAAAAAAAAAGATAAAAATAAGGATACATAAAGAATTCTTACAACTCAACAGTGACAGGAGATAAATAATCCAACTGGGGGGAAAAAGGTCAAAATATCTAAATAGACATTTCTTGAAATATATCATTAGCAATCAGAGCAATGCAAATAAAACATACACAGACACTCTTCGACACCCACGCTGACTCTCCTGGTCGGTGACTCCCGCTCACCAGGAGCCGGGCGGGCGGGCACACTGCAGCCCTGACTGCCTGCTGCTGGGAGAAACCTGAGGGCACAGCCCCACGCTCTCCCGGGGCTCCCACGGGCTCGGGGTCGGAATCCACACAAGGGCGCACCACGACTAGAGAACAGGCTCAAAGGCAGGGCAGTGTGGCCAAGGGGAGAAATGGGAAACTCAACCGACTGTAAAACAGTGCAGAGCCTGTGGGAATCGGATGGTAGTGGTTCAAAATGCCCAAAGTTAGATGGCACAACAATTCTATGCCTAGTTTGGTAAATAGAAATGGCAAACATTAAGTCCAGGCAGTAACTCATCCATGAGTATTAACAGCAGTATTAGTCATAAAACCTACAAAGTAAAAATGACCCCTTAGCTGATGAGTGGATCAATCCTTGCTGGCTAAGCTTCCTGAGAGGAAGTCCTGACCGATGCTACCTCAGACACGAGCCCTGGCAATACGAGGCCTCAGCTAACCAAAGTCAGTGAAGCACACGTGGCTGCATATGCTATGATAGCAAATGGACATGGATGAACGGTGGTGTTAATAGTTACATAAGTATATGAATATACTAAAAAGTCAATGGTAGTACACTTTAAAAGGATGAGCTTTATGCGAGTGATGAATTAAATGAAGTTTTATTTATTAAAAAATGATAAGAAAAGGCATGACTCAGTCAAGGGGCAGAAGGCAACCAATGTGTGTGGAGCACAAACAACAAAGGGAAAAACAGTATGAAATAAAGAGATTAGTCCAAAGTAGTGGAACATTTTAAAATATATACGTACTTTTCTTCATCTTTGCATTCCTTCATTATCGTCATCATCATCACCATTGCTGTTGCTTTATTCTATTAATAGTTTATTTTTGTGTTAGATTTAGGCTTACTTTTTCTTTCTTCTTTAGTTATTTTCCTACTTTCTTCCTGTGCTAACATCTGAAAGACTACATCACCTTTTTGCCAACTCTTTCATGGGCCCAAGCGCTGACCCCTACCCTCAACCCCTTCTAAGTTTCGACTATGCGCTTTAGTTTCTCCTCTGTCCTCAGAGGAGTGACAGCTAAGAACAGGCTCAAAGGCAGGGCAGTGTGGCCAAGGGGAGAAATGGGAAACTCAACCGACTGTAGGAAGCCTCCACCTGAAAGACACACTTCATCCTGGACTATGGCGTACAGGCCATCAGTACTTCATTGCTGGGAAGTGCTAAGTATTTTTTTTCTGAAAAGAGGGCAGCCGGCCAGGTCAGACTGGAACCTGTGGACAGACAGCCCAGACTATCCACCTGGGTAGAGGGGAAGGTAATACAGTAGCAGTGGGAGATGAGAAAGGGGGAAGGTGGATAAGCTGTTTAAGTTGCTGAATGCAAAAACAAGATATGGATATAAACCCCTCCCTAATTCACAGTAAATAAAATGTTTGAGGGAGGAAAAGTAGATTGAAGAAAAGTTTGCTGAGTGAATAAAGAAGAGAAAAGAAGAAGTGGTCCCTCTTCCTCCCGCTCCACTTCCAGGGCCACACTCGAGCAAGGGGAAGAGAGAGAGAACGGTGCAGCGAGATGGAGGGGCCAGGGGTCCTAGGGTCCAAGGCCAGTGGGGGGGGGGGCATCTTGAAGTGGTGAACTTGAGTATTTAAACTGAGTATTTTGAAATGCTATGTGGAAGGTATAGCTTGGATGTACTTTGCTGCTTATAAATAATTGAGGAGTAAGTTGGTTTTTTTTTTTAGGCATCACTGCCCTCTGGTGGTAGGACTAGGAGGTCCAGCCTTTGCTCCTGGGAGCTGGAATTGACCCTCCATCCCAGTGGGCCGCAGTCCCGCACACAACCACTACGCCACCAGGGCTCAGCCCAGAGGAGTAAATTATTAAGAAAAAAGTAACCAGAATTGTAAACACAATTGTAAACCAATTCATGTTCTAAATGTTCTCCTGAAGCAAGATTGTGCGCATAAAAATTATTAGTAGGTCTATAAGTATGAATCCAATCACCAATCTCAGCAAAAGGCCTTCACTCAAGACTGAAGGGAACAAAGAACAGACAAATGAAATGAGGTTGTCAGACCCTGGGCTGAAAACATCTGATGTTCTTCAAGCAAAAATTCACTGCCTGGGCTGAGCCCCGGTGGCGTAGTGGTTGTGCGCGGGACTGCGGCCCACTGGGATGGAGGTTCGGTTCCAGCTCCACAGAGCAAAGGCTTGGCCTCCTACTCCCACCACCTGAGGGCAGTGATGCCCCCCCCCAAAAAAAAAATTCACTGCCATCCAGTCTGACTCCCAGCAACACTATAGGTCGGGGCAAACTGTCCTCAGTGCACCTGGTGGACAAGGGAGCACTCAGACATGAACTATCACCAGGGCATTGAGACGAAGCCTGCTCTGCTGAGTACTGGGCTTGAGACTTTAATGGCATCTGTGACTCTTTCCCCCCACTGGCTTCTCACTTTTGTAATAGGCGTGATGTCTATAATATACCTGGTCAACCATTCTATTTTAGAAGCAGCTAATTCCATTCTAATTTCCATGAATCCACAGATGGGGGAACGTTTGGGCCAAAGAAGAACCCAATCCTATACCCTCAAGGTCTTGTCCAAACCTGATAGACAAACTGAGATTTTGAACTTCGAACTGATGTGGGAACGGGCTAAGACTGCTGAGATGCTGGGTCAGGGTAACATATTTTTTTACCTCAGGGAAACACTTGAACTTTTGGGGTTCTGTGGGCTGTGATGAATTGTTATGTATCTCCTGAGTAGATATGATCAAATCTGTCAAGAGGGCCTGGTTTGGAAATGGGGTATTTGAAGATGTCGTATTAAGTTAACATGAGGTTGGCTGAGGCCCAGTGGTGCAATGATTGTGTGCAGGACTGCGGCCCACAGGGTTGATAGTTCAAATCCAGCAGCAGCTCTCCAGGAGCAAGGATAGGCTACCTACTTCCACTAGGGCAAGGATGCCAAAAAAAAAAAAAGAAAAAGAAAGAAAGAAGAAAAAATTAACGAGGTCAAACTAGAGTAAGAGGGGTTCTAAGCCTACCTGTGTGGTACTTTCATAAAGGAAAAGAAATACACAAATAGATGAGGAGAAAGATGGCCCTGGAAATATGCATCGTTAAGTCAAAGAATGCCAAATAATGCTGGAGTCAGAAGGGTCAAGAAAAGACCTTCACGGAGAGGCTTTGAGAGAACATGGCCCCGGCTAGCACCCTATGTGGGAAACACTAGCCATCTAAACAATGAGACAGCAAAACCCTGTTGCGGTAACACCGAACTTTTTGTAGTTTGCTAATGACATCCTCAAAAACCAAATGCATATGATATGCCTCACTCCCTTAATGCCTTGAGGCCCATTACTTTATCCTTGTAAATGGCGTAGGATGCTATCAAGGGTATTTCCACGTGACTTTAACGTGCAATATTTGGTATTGCCATCACCTGCACTTAACAAAATCATGCATATAAGGAGGGACTGAACACAGGGCTTTTCAGAAAACCAACATTTACTTAACAGGTAGTTACTGTAATACAAGAATAAATATGAATATGTAAATAGTCACTTATTGCCCTAAGTATACAAAAAAAAATGAATCTAAGTGCCAGCTCCGTACTCTGAGTGCTGCTATCAATGGCAATCAACCACAAATACGTGGAAAACTCAGTTATGTTAAACAAGAAAAGCAAAACTTCTATGAATAAGGAATAATTTATTAAGTATTTAGATATAAATTAATTCTGGTGCCATGTAAAAGGCAATTCTTTGAAAAAGTTCAGAATCCAAGTTCTCCAAATTATCTCGAGACTAGGTAGCCAGACAGACAATTACTACTCTAACATGCATCCCCTCCATCTAGGGGAAGTTAGTTGCTATTATACAACAGACTAAGTGCTCAGGAAACAGCAAATCACTAAAACTGAGGCAAAGCGTGGTCATCTCACTTTATAAAACAATCTCAGAGTTACACCTGCTACAAATAAAGCAAAATTCCAG
>PVJH01027021.1:0-29265 GCA_004026705.1 Nesogale talazaci | reverse complement strand
GCTGCTTTGTGAGCCGGGAATAATGCAGGCGTTTGTTGAGGAGAGGGGCACACAGCAAAACCCGGAGGGACGGCTTCCCCTGCGCCCTGTAGGAGCCCAGGAACCTACGGAAGTTTTGTGCGGACGACCTGGTCTGCTTACGGACACGGAAGGGGCGTTGGAGGTGGCTGGTGGGCTCGAGGAAATGTAAAACCCACAGCCGTGGTTTCTGTACCCGAGCAGATGGCCCGGGGGCCACACCTGAGCCACATGGGCTCCAGCAGGGAGAAGAGAAGACATCCTGGCAGGGGCGCGCACACACACACACACACACACACACACACACACACACGACACTAAAGTGCAGCCATTGGTTTTGCTCCTCTATTGACGGCACCTAAGACAACAGGAAACACACAGGGGACAGGAGCAGGACATAGGAAAGGCACACCAAAAACAAACCTGTTGCCCCCCCCCCCCCCAGGTGACCCCCTAGGTGACAGGGTAGAACTGCCTCGTTTCCATACAAGAGCAGCTCGCCAGGCCTTTCTTAGGCAGCTTTGAACTGCGAATCTTCACACTGTTTGCATCACCCCAGGGCTTCAGACCAGCTCCCAGGACAGATTGGGGGTGCTGGGGAGGTGGGTGGGGGGAGGGCTGTCACAATGGACAGCAGGCGCCAGAAAGCACGAGTGCATCAAAGAGTTCAGTGGAAAATGGAAAAGACACCTGGCTGGTGGTGGAGCCTTTGTGGCTTCAAGGGCAGATGTTAGTGTCACGTTGTAAAATGGAGAAAAATGGGATTGCTTGTTAAGAGGGTGATGGACTCTGGCTGGGCAGCCTTTTCCTCAGGACCGGCCCAAGGACACAGGACACGCGGCTTGTCTTGTCTGAGGATGGTTATGCATCTCACCTCTGTAAGCCAGCACAGCGCAAACGGGGATCGCCGGCTGTGTGTGGGCGCCCAGTGCAAAGAACAGAAACACAGGGAAACTCATTTACCTAGTTAGACGAGCCCCTTAATTTACATAGCTATGTGTGCATATCAAATAGATATTAAGTGTATATCTTAACAAGTATGTAAAACATGTTATATATGTAATATGTGCTATATTCATAATATATACATGCACACACACATAGAGAGAGAGAGACAGAGATACATGGCATTTCTGTCATTGAAAATGGCCCAGATCAAACCCGGCCGCAGGAGTTTCCTTCAAAGAGTAGCTACTTGCACAAACCTCGGTCCCTAAGTTACTACTCAGGGCAATACCTAGGGCAGGGCCAGCATCTCTCCCTGATCCCTGCCCTCCACCCACTCCCCTCCAGAAATTCCCAGCACCGATGAAATGATCAACACCCACACTCGGGAGGGGTGTGTGGGGATCGGTGAGTACAGTCCAGCCCACAGTGTTCTTGGCCCAGAATTCCGTGCCCCATGCGAACGCTGAACCGCAAGGGCCCTGCCCTGTTGATTTTTGGATTTGCACCGGGTGAGTACACACGGGCGGGTGGCCAGGGTGACGCTGTCTGTGGGATCAGGTCTTCACCGAGCACATTCAGGGCCCCCACGGGCAGGGTCACTCTTAGCGTCACTGGGGTGGGCAGAACTGAGACCCCTTAGTATGCCAGGGTGGCAAAGCCAAGGAAAGAGGGTTCTGGGGATTTTCTACCCCCCAAGAAGGTGGCGGGCCCCTACAGAGACCTGCAGGGGTGTGCTTCTTCTGTAAGGCTCTGGGCTAACCTGCAGTTCAGGCCCCCAACATTGACAGGTTCCCCGCTGTTCCCTGGAAATCCCATCACAGCAAGAATATCAAGTCTCCTTTCCGAATGAAATGTGACACTGAGGCCCTGGGGAGGGGGGAAGCACCAAAGGCAAGAGCTTGGCCACTCACGGGAAGGTGGGTAGGTTTGAACCCAGCTAGAGGGGCCCCAGGAGGCCTGATGGCATCATGGGTTATAAGTTGGACTGCAAGGTCTGCAGTTCAAAACTAAGGACCGCCCCAAGAGAGAAAGATGAGGTGTTCTACTCCCGTAGAGTCATGGTCTCATAAACCCACAGGGGCAGTTCGGCCCTGTCCTCGAGGGCTGTGGATTTAGCCTGGCCCTGATGGCCGTGGGATGGCATGTTTTGTGAGGGGGGCCTCAGAAGAAAGGCCTGGTGATGTGCTTCTGAGAGGTCTGGGCCATGAAAGCCTGGGCCTTTCAGCTGGAGTCTCAGGGTGTGGGCCCTACCTGGGCTTAACTAACTCCACTCCCACCGAACTCCTTGGAACTTACAGAATGCGAACCCCATCATGTGTTAAGGAAATCATCCCTGTGGTCATCTGAGACACTGCCCTCCAGCTGTCTGGAAGGAGGACCACAAACCCCCTCTTTCCCACTGCAGAGCCTTCGCGGGGACCGTCTGATAGTGATGAACAGACCGCACATCCCAGAGGGCTTGGAGAGGCGTATGGAAACTGTCTGTGGTCTTTCCACCGCCCTGGTGCACGGGAGCAAGCTGCAGGGATGTGCTGGCCCTCACCTATCAGCGTGTGGAAGACAGCGGCGATGGCTCCGGCCACCACCATGCACAGCACGGCCTTGGTCCTGTCGCGCTTGCTGTTCACGAACACCAGGCCCACGTTCTTAAAGTCGCTCATGGGCCCCGTGAAGAACTTCATCAGGGAGTAGGCCAGCCCGTAGCTGGCCAGCATCTCCACGGCATCCTCCTTGACGGCTGCAATGCCCCGGTTCAAGGCCTGCGGAGGGAGAAAGACAACGGTGTCAGGCAGGCCAGGCCACTTCCGGGGAACCTCACATGCACGCCTCAGTGGGGGTGTCCACCAAAACGCTATGCTAAGCAGCTGATGAGGGAAAGAGCCCCGGCGCTTGATAAAGGGGGCCGGTTTTCATTTGCAACCATATTCGCTTCCCCATCGATCACCCGCGTGTTGGGGGCTTAAAGTAACAGGAGAACAAAACCCCACAGATGTTGTAAATTATAAAAACCCAGACCCAAACTCACGGCCATAAAGTCAATGCCAACTCACTCACCCTGTAAGACTGGGTGGAATTGTCCCGGTGGGTTTCTGAGATTGCCTCTCTTTACAGCAGCAGAAGCCTCATCTTTCTCTGGCAGAGCTGCTAGTGGTTTCGAACTGCTATAACCGCTATACCCAAACCTAACTCACTGCCCAGGGAGTTAGAGTTGATGCCGACCTACAGGGGCCTATAGGACAAAGGTTAGAACTGGCCCTGTGAGTTTCAGAGACAACTCTTTATGTATAGAAAACCCCTATCTTTCTCCTGTGAACGGCTTTGAACTGCTGACTGTGCAGGTCATAGCCCAACGCGTAGCCACTACCTTACTGGGCCTCCTACCAGGCATGTTCTCCCCCGCCTCCCCCCGGGGTCCTGAATCCACATAATGATAGCAGGCATTGCATTCAAGAGAGGGGTGACTGGCGGGGGGGGGGGGGAGGTTAAAAAGCACGTATGCAGGTGTGTGTGTGTATGTGTGTGTGCGCGCGCTGTGTATAAGCATATGTTGTGTGCTATGGAAAAGGTTTGGGAGGAACGTCTGCCCCAAAGCTTGTGGGCAGATACCCAAGGATACTACACACCCAATTCTTATTGCATTTCAACCAGAGCCACACTCCAGAGCTGTGTGCAGGCAACCAAGAGAACGCTTAGACCAAATGCAACCTTTGCAGAGGGGAGGGCTTCAGAGTGACACGGCCATCGGTGGTCTCACAACTTTAACCACCTGTTGAGAGACAGAGCTGAGGACCTGCAAAGGCCTGGCTGGTGCTGCCAAAGGAACCATCCCGCCTACGCCAAGCTTCTGGAAAGGTTACCTTGGGGCTGTTTGTCAGAGGTCCTGAACACTCTGCTTCTGTCCTAAGGCTGTGGTATTGGACGAGTGCTAACTGCAAGGTCAGTGGTTCAAGCCCACGAGCTACTCCAGGGGAGAAAGTTGAGGCAGTCTGCACCCGTCAAGATTTACAGCCTAGAAAAGCAATACTAGAGAAACACACACATGTATAACCGCTATACCCAAACCGCTATACCCAAAGACACATCCCCATCCCCCACCCCCAGCCCTAGCCTGAGCTCCCACATCTAAAGGAGAAACAAGGAAAGATAGGTGTTCCTCTCTCTATCCACGGTGGGCTGGCCCTCTCCTCTGAAATCACATGTCTTGTCGCTCTCTTGCTATGACTAGTTGGGGCAGATCTGAACAACCCCCTAAGAATGACCCAGGGAGGATGGATCAAGCGCTGGTGAGGGGTACTGCAATTACGTGGTCTGCCCAAAGAACCATCCAATCTGTCTTGGAAAAGGGACAGCTGGAATGCTCCTCAGAGGCAAGGATGGCCAGACTCCGGGGCGAGCATCTCCAATACAGTCCCGAGTGAGACCAGTCCCTGGGGAAGGGCGGCATGCGCGGTCACGTGGAGGACAGCCAGAGCAGAGCCCTGATGAGACGGGACGTGCTGGCTGCCGCCACGGGCCCAGGGAGGACCACTGTGAGGACGGCACAGGCCCCGGGGGTGTCCGGTGCTGGTCCTGCTGTGCACAAGGTCACTCCGAGCCGGGAGGGACAGGATCAGGGGTCAGGAGATCAAAAACAGACAACTGTATCGAAGGGAAGGAGAGGGGTCAGAGTGGAGATGCAGAGCCCTTCTGTAGACAAGTGGACACTGCCTCACAGATGGTCACATGGAAGGGACGATTCACCACACACCATCCGTAGGGTTCTTTAATGCGCCCCCCCCACACACACCCAATCATGACTACAGTTCTACCTTACAAATCCAAATCCTGTCAGACCGGATTATGTGCATTGCTACAAGTAAGTGCTTTGGATTCCAGGACACATGGTTTCCAGGACAGACAGACCCCTCAGAAATAATAACAAGAGTAGTGATGCCATGAGGGTATAGAGAGGGGGGAGGGAAGAAAAGGGGAACTAGAAGCAATGATGGATGTTTCACATACACCCCTTCCCCACCAGGCCCAGGCGCAAAAATAACAGAAATATGGGTAAAGGGATATAGCAGGCAGTATAAGATATGAACATATATGTATATACATATATATACATATAATTTATTAAGGGTTCACGAGGGTGGGAGGGAAAAAAGAAGCGCTGATATCAAAGGGGCCCAAGTAGAAAGATAATGCTTTGGAAAGAATGATGGCAACATATGTACAAGTTTGCTTGATGTCATTGATTTATGGACTGTTATAATATCTGTAAGAGCCCCTAATAAAATTATTAAAAAAATTTTTTAATGTGCTGAACTGAATGTGTCACTCTGCTCCTGATATTTCTACTGTGCCACATGCACCGATGCGAGCTCAGTGCTCTATCTACTGTGGGTACAAGGCCATAACTAGAACCCAGCACCGGGCCACCCATGAGCCTGTGCAGGGAGGGCGTGGGCAGAGACGCCGCCTCCCTGGTGGCCATCGCCTCCTTTAGATGATAACGCTGGAGACAGGACGACTGTCCCGCAGGATTCTTGTGACAGAAGACAGCAACTCCAAGAAGCAAGAGGCTAAGCGGTCAGTCTTCTCTGGTCAGACCCTGGAGAAGCCGAGAGGCCTGCTGAGCACCAAGAAAGCGTGCCCCTGACCGAGAGGCAGGCAAGCTGCGGGCTCTGAGAGATGGACCTTGGGAAGGGCCCTGGGGCGGGTGGACAAGGACCCCCGACTCTGATGGCCTCCCTGCCAGGCACTCCACGCGGCCGAAAGTCACCACGTGCCTCGAATGGAAGGTGGATTTCTCAATGCTTCCAGCACGAAGTGCCGAGAGTTGAGACAGCGAGCAATGACTCCATGAAATTTGGGAAGGCCTATTGTTGCTTCTCCCCGCCGCGCCCCCCCACTCCCCTCCTTTTTAGTAAGATGAATACTTCTTTCCCTGGCCTCACCCAGGATCAGAGAGCCCAATGGAATGAAAGGGCTATGGGATCATTTGTTATCTGATCCATGTGATAAAAGGAACTCTCTGCACACAGCTGCGAGGGCGGCGGAGGCAGAAGAAATGGCGTTGAGCAATCGGTCTGCAACTTCAGCTCCCCAGAAGGTCTACCGCCGTGGAGAGGCCAAGACGCCCGTCTGTCCGCGGCACAGCCACCTCCACCCCAGGGAGCGGCATCTTGCAGCGACACGTCTGATTCCCACGTTCAGATTTCCATCGCCATCCCGGCTGGCTGTCTGGGCGCCTGTAATTTTCCACTGTTGTTCTGCCTGTCTGTCCGTCACAAAGTGGCATGTGCTAAATTAGATCTTCCGCTTTCCCGGTACTTTTCCAGCCATGTCTCTCCCCTCACACCCCACACCCTCAGCATCTACGCCCCTTGAGAGGGAGTCCCCTCTCGCTCGCCCTGTTCAACTGCCCCACACCCACACATGAGGTCATGGCTTTGGGGGAATAGTGTGGAGGTGAACCTGGTCTCTGTGAGGGTCAATTCAATGCCAGGCCCAAAGCTGTCCAGACTCAGCGCTTCCCGAGATGGCCCAGGCTGCTTGGGTCTTTCCCTGCCACTCTGGAAGTGCCTGGAGAAGAGGTCCTACTGAAGTGACCAGATTTTAACACTGGGGGACACCCAGGGGGTGGTAGAGGTGGGTATATTCCCTTCCCATTCTCCCGCCGTTCCCTAGCTTGTCGTGCATTCTTTCCAAACACCGGGACTTTTAAAAAACGCTGCAGGACGCAGGAAAAATTGTTTAAAATCAGGACTGTCCAGCCCAAAGCAGGACGTCTGGTTACTTTAATACTGGGAAGCCAGTGGACCGCCCCAATATTTTCTTGGTGGGTCCCTTCAAGACGTCTTAGTTCACTTGCTCATCCAGAATGGTGCTAGTTCGTTCACAGGTGCATCCGTGGGTCCCAGTGCCCTCCTTAAATCCTCCTGGTCTTCCAGCTTCCCCCTGATGCTCGGCCCCTCCGGAATTTATCTGTCAAGACCGGGGAAGACCTGACAGGGAGAGAGGACTCCGCGGACGTGTCTGTGTTTTGTAAAGCAAGGATTTCTTACCACCACTGTCAAATTACACAATGATGGCAACCGGGGCTGCAGCTCCCTGGAGAAACCACCCAGAGACCCTGATGGCTACCAATTACCTCAGAACCCAGAGCAGGCTGGGGAATGAGCCTTGCCAGACTGAACCGGTGCGGTTCTCCTGTTCTTACAGACACGGGGACAGGGAATGGCAAGTACTTCTGGGTTAATGTCTCATGCTCACTCTACTTCACAACCAGGTTTACAGCGATGTCCCATGGACAGTCGTGCACACTCCAGAACCACAGCACAGTGTTTCCCGGGTGGATGGCCCCGATGCCCCGAGGGCTGCTGGGAGGAGCCAGGGGCTACGAAAGCTTTATCCTGGATTATAGGCTAGAGTACAAAAGTTGTTCATTGCCGGTGGTGGTGCTGGTGGGGGCTCTGAATACTTCCCACCCCCCGCAGCCCCTGGAAAAGGAGGTGTACATCAAGTAAGTGTGGGATCGCGTGGCTGAGAATCACGGATGAACTCTGGGGTCCCGGCACAGCTCCACAGTCCCGCTGCAGCATGTGAGCGTGGTTCCCTTCTCCGGACGTGCCACATGCCTCCCGCCTCCCGGGGCACACAAGTGCGCATGCCAGCGGAACGAGCCCTCATGCTCGCTCACGTGTGAGGAGGCTCAAGGGGGCCCACTGGGTGCTCATATCTTCTGAGTATTTATTCCCAGAGACGCCTCAGGAAACCTGCTCTTGGCGGCTCTGAGGGACGCGGGAGAGGCCTGACCGATTGTCCACAGTGACCCAGAAGAGCTGGTGGCTCTGCCTGTCACTTATCCTCACACGATGAATTAGGCACTGTGGGTGGCTAGTGGGTGGCATGTGTTCACGTGATCTGTGGACCAGCTCAGAAAGAACTTTGAGCTAAAGATGGTTCTTTTTTTTAAAATAATTTTTTTTATGACCTTGAAAAGCAGAGCTTCCCTTTTTTAACAGGTATGTTAGTGGAGCACCACCATACAGATACGCAGATGCGCAGAACGGCCTGAGTACGTGAGCAGGGGTGCAGATACCTCATATCTGAGCCAAAAAAATAGGGGTCGGAGAAAGCAGATCAGTGGGCCCGACAGGTATCACTGGACAGCAAGCCAACGGTCCATAGCCTGAGATCTCGAGGCCAGGCTGGACCAATGTCCAGCCATCACCAGCGTGGCTGCCAGGATGCTGGCACACTTTGTGTTCGGCCGTGGTGGAGCATTTAAGAGTACTCAGGAGCATTCACTGCCCCAGGGCGCTGCCAACGCTAAAATCCAAGGCGGTGGACACATCCTTATTTCTGCATGAGGCTCAGGCGTGACTCGCTGCTGGCGTTTTGGGGGCTGGCACACGCCACGTCTTGTGAGCGGTTGCTAAGGGTCTGGGGCTTTTGTTCGGGTTGTTTCTAAGTGTTTGAGTGAGGAGCGGTTAAAACGAGTCACCAAACCAGTGACTCCCTTGGTTTTCCCGGGGCCAGGTTGCTACGTTGCTAGTGGTCCATGATGGTGCCCACAAGGACGGGGATGCAAAGAGATAGGGCAGCACAAGATAATGCCATGTGTTCGCACGCACGCACGCACGGTGCATGCAGAGCCAGGAATCTCCCCCAACCCCACGCAGACGACATCCAACTCTGGCAAAGCTGGTTTGCTGCTTGCTTTGCTGGGTGCACCCCAACCTGGCTGTTACGAGGTCTTACATCATTGACCCAACTGATGGCCATCTAGGCCGAGTCAAAGGAGCGCTCGTAACACGGTGCGATAAGTGAGGGATGGTTCACCAAAAGGTTGGGGGTTCGAATCCAGCACGGGAGAAAGATGAAGCTGTCTGCCTCCCGTAAAGGCTTACCGCCTCTGGGCTGCTGGGAAGCCGTTCTCCCCTGGCCACAGACAGGGTCGCCGTGGCCAGTCTCAGCGTGCTGAATAATACGCTGCTGACAGCGCAGCACCGGAGAGAACGCAGACTCTCACTGCGGCGCGGATTTAAGGAAGGGGACTGAGGGGTGCTGACTTGACAGCCATGGCCATGGCTGATGCCTCTGGTTTCCCCTACATGCTACAGGGCAGGAAGGGTGAGACCCCAGTGCCTGAGCGATCGTTGGACAATGGAGAGAGACCCGAGCCACGCTTCTTCAGACTGGCGGTTTCTTCTGCTCGCGGACTCGGCGGGCCAGCAGGTGCAGGCACTTGTGCAGGTGGAGGCGCTGCGTTCGGCAGACGCAGCCAGACTCTGGCTCCAGGTGGCCCGGTGAGCAGTGCTCACCTCCACAGGCAAGGGGACAGAGGGGTCCCGTGAAAGGAGACGGCCGGGTGCTGGCTTCCTACACCCTGGAAGGATGAGGCTGCCACGAAGGCCCACTTGCTGAGAACAATGAATGCATTCAGGACACAGAACCACCAGCACTCAGAAGCACCCGCCTTCACTCTATGCGGGCAGCCCAGCAGAATCCTGAACCTGTCTCCACACGCTGTCTTCTTACTGCACAAGGGCTGGGTGGGTGGGGCTCACGGAGGCCCTGGTCCGGCTCCTGGACTCGCCCAAGGTTAATATAGGGTGGCAGTCTGCTGGCAGGATGCTCTCCCTCCTCCCTCCACCCCTACCTGATGATGGTGGGGAGAGGGGCTGCGAGGGAGGGCTGGGGTGAGCACCAGTCATCGGCTGATAACAGGGCCGACGGAGACATGGGCATGTCCTCACTTTGACGACATGCCCAGACGCTGAAACCCTCGCCGGGAAGTAGTGATGATTAGGGAAGGGCTGCAAAGGGGAGGAACTGTAAGCGTGCGAATGGAAACACACCGAGCCTACGCTTGGGAGTAAGGGTCCAACTCATGGCCTGGATGCCGCTGCTGCACCTGGGAAGTGAGGGAGGACTGGCTCACTCTCAACTCTACACTCTGGACAACAGAGAGTGCTTAGGAGAGCTTCTGGGGAGGCGCCTCAAGCTATCTAAATTCTCTCCCACTCCTCTCTTTCTCCTAATTCTCTCCAACTGTTCTCTCCCACTCCTTTCTTTCTCTTAATTCTCTCTGACATACAGTCGGGGAAGGGGTCACCGGAGAAGGCCATGGGCTCAGGGAGCACAACCTGCTCAAAGGTCGTCCTGATTCCAAAGCAGAGGGGCGGGGACTCTCCAAACACAGAGCCCTTCAAAGTCTGCAGGTCATAGACATGTCCGTATGGGTCTGCGTCCTCCCCAGAGCTCTTGGTGTCAACAGAGAGCAGGCAGGAACACCCACAAAATGCCCAGGCGAGGTCACTCCAGCCTTGACAATTCCCTCGACTTGAAGCCCTTCCTGAGGAAGCCCCAAAGACCACAGCCTTCAGAACGGATGGCAGACGACTCGAGTCAAGAAAGCAAATATGCCCCCAACTGGACCACTGGACAGGCACCCTGGTGGTCAGTGGAGACGGGAGCTGTGGAGGACTTCATTCCCCAAACAATGTCCTGGGAGCAGCGGTCAAGGCCTCTAACTGCATGCTGCGCTGCACAGACCTGCTGCCCAGGACCTCGTGCGCGACCTTGTTCGTCTGGGGGTAAAAAGGTGGCTCACTCTAGTGTCAGGGTTTTCAACGTGCCTGTGAAAGTTGGTGGGTATAAAAAGGGCAGGCTGGAGAAGTAACGAGTCACTCATGTTGCGGCTCAGAATGAGGGTGTGTCACATACCAGGAGCTGCCAGAAGAAGAGACAAAGCCGTCCTGGAAGCAGCACGGCCAGAATCAGAATGTTCCTTGACACGAGAATGCGCAGATGTCACCTCACCTGTTCTAAACATGGTCATTGGGAGGGACCAGCCCCCGGAGCAGGACAGCAGGCTGGTAGCATGCCAGAAGAGAAGCATTTAAAAAGAGGGCGAGGTCTTCAATGCGGCGGGCTGACATACTGGCTGCATCCCCAGGCCCTCCTGGAGCAAGGGCTGTGAGGACGGCGGAGGACCGGGCAGCGTTTCCTCCCGCTTGTACGTGGGTTCGAATTGACTTGATGCCAGCAATTTCTCTGAAGTTTCCACTCAGAATAGAGACATCAAAGAAAAAGGCTACGTGACACCAGCAGGACTAAGGTGCATCAGCACATCAAAACACACACTCACTGCCCTGCGTCTGAAGCAACTCATAGTGGCCATCCAGGGCAGGGAGGGCTGCCCCCCATGGCTTCTCGCTCTGAGCCTCTCCCCCCAACCCCCCGCTGGGCCGCCAGAGTGCCTGGTATGTAGTAGAGGGCAGTATGGACTTCTATCGGAGAACAGAAACTTTACTTGAAGGCGTTGTTTAAGCATAGAAAGGCTAATGCAAGGGTGTTAAGGAAACAGAAACAATTCTCTTGGAGTCTCAGA
Organism: Nesogale talazaci; assembly: GCA_004026705.1. Taxonomy (NCBI): domain Eukaryota; kingdom Metazoa; phylum Chordata; class Mammalia; order Afrosoricida; family Tenrecidae; genus Nesogale; species Nesogale talazaci. The sequence continues at coordinate 17,915 of PVJH01027021.1, read as the reverse complement.
AAATTTCTTTGTCAGAGAGGGCTTCCGAGAGAAAGACTCTGGGGGAATGACATGATCCTTTGATTCCACCTTTCCACAAACTTTCTGAAGCCCCTTCATATGAATTTATGATTTCAAAGTAGCCCGCGACAGGGAGAGAAAGATAAACCTGTTCTCATTGTTTCTGCAGGCACAGTCCGGCTTGTGTCGGAGTCTCTAAACTGCCTCTCTCTGTGATAATGAGTCAGAACTATAAAACTCCCGGGACTAAGTCCAGCGAGAAGTGTGATTATTAAATGGCAAATGCCAGAGGGCTGTATCGACGTCCGTAAAACCAGACCTGAACCGATGGGGAGGCCAACTTGGTGGGGTGACAGTGTCACAAGTACATCAGTGATCTCTCTGAATTACTTCTAGCTGAACCAAGTTTTCAGCAGCATGTCGGTGGTTCAGGTCTTCGGATGGACAAATGATTTTAGGCATCCCGTAGAAGATCAGACCAAGACAACTTGATCAAGAAGACTGGGGGGTAGGTGGGGGAGGGTGAGCCTGCTCTTCCAGTGAGAAGCCACTCTCAGAGAGACAGGTCATGGGGAAGAAGCACGCAGGAGAAGACACTCTACTCTCCAGAGGAGCCGGGAAATAAAAACGTAGAAAAGGAGATTCCCACGGGGCTAAAGACATGAAAGCCAAAGATGAAATCCAGAATTGGCAGGGGGAGATCTGCATAGGGCTGGGTGCAGTCTTGTGGGAAAGGAATTCACCAACAGGTGTGGAAAGGATTTGCTTCCCGGACCCCAAGGCCTGGGTCTGGACAACCTATCTTTTAGATATAGAGTGTCTTCCCCCCTCTCCCACTCCACCCCGAGTAAAGAACGAGTACACAACAAGGAAATGCTCACCAAAGCATTCTTTGTAACTACACTGAAAACCATTGCGGGAGGGGAACCAAGGTAGGTGAACGGGCCCTGGGGCCCCAGGACACAGCGTGAAGCAGCGTGCATATGGCCATGTGCGGGACAGGGTACATTTCGAAAGCGAGGGAGGGTGGAAGACTCCAGGCATTGGTGCTCTCCTTGCTATTTTAAAGCTCCAATTCGAAAAACACCCATCTACGATCCACATACAAGACAATGATGGAAAAAGGGAACAAAATAAACTGCAATTGTGGCGGTCATATGCTTATGCTAATTTCATGATTGAGCTGTAGGGGTGGAGTCTAGCCTGTTAATCTGGAGATAGCCATTGGGTAGCCAGTAAGGCCTCCGTGTGGGCACTGCTTTCTCCTGAGACTTCTGGGAAATCTCTCGCTATTTCCCTCTTGAAGATCGGAAGCTATCTCCCGAGTTGTTGGGAGTTAGTCTCAGAGACGATGAATCATGGACAAGACAAAATGGCAGCGTATGAGGAGCTGGAGGAAGCGAGGAGAAGCCACACGGCCTTACCCTGATGCAACCAGACCTCTGAAGCTGGAGAAGCCACATGGAGAGCCCTGCCAGCACCGAGTTGCCTCTACCACCACTGGATGCTGTTGATGGACCCTGAGCCCTGGAAGCGAGGAGCCATGGGGAGAGCCCTGCCAGCGTCGGGACTCTGCACCCACTGGCCTGTGACTTCCTGAGTCAGAAGGAGACATTATAGACTGGTATTGGACATATGAGTTAATATTAGACTTGTGACTTTGTACTGGACTGGGTTGGGATGCTTTCTTAATGTCCTATTCCTCTTATATATAAACCGTACTCTTATATCCATATGCGTGTCTAAGAATTGTTTCTCTAGTCTATCCGAATTCACACAGCGATACAGTAGAACAATATGTGTACACCTGTGGGAGCAGAGGGGACGAGGGTGATGTTTGAGGAGGGGCAGGCTTCATTCAAAATGCTTGTGGATTTGGAAACCGATTGTTGTAGCACTGTCCCACTCTGCGTGACGTGACTGAACTGTGAACAGATTTGATATATGGATTAGCTCCCTAATAATAACTTCTTAAAAAAGTTTGTGGAAACCCATGTTCTTCTAATTCCATCTCGCACCCATCTACCCCTTCACACACACACACATTTGGAAGCCCCATTATGAACACACTATTCACACACACATATTTTGAAGCCCCATTATGAACACACTATTCACACACACACACACACACACACACACACCAGTCCTACAGGCCAGAGAACTGCCCCACAGGACTTCCAAAGCATTGAATTGTTACAGAATTGCAATTCACATCTTTCTTTCAAGAAGTAGCTATCGGGTTCGAACCACTGGCCTTCTGATTAGCAGCTGAGGACTTTAACCACTGTGCTACCAGGCTTTCTTGGAGTAGAGGGGAATTGAACCGAACCCACTGCTGTCGATTGAGGGATGGCAACTCCCACCTGCACTATAAGGCTCACTGAGACTGCAAATCTGGACGGCAGCAGGCATCATCATCTTTCTCCTGAGGAAGGGCTGGCTGTGTGTGTGTGTGTGTGTGTGTGTGTGTGTGTTAGTCCAGGTAGACCAGAGAAACAAATTCAGAGATACCATATGGATATAAGGGAAAGGTTTATATACAAGAGGAATGGAACACTGAGACATAAGCCTGAAATTAGCTCACACATGGGATACCAGTCTATAAAACCTCCTTCTGACTTACAAAGCACGTGTGATGACACCAGGACAACAGAAGCATCTCAGCCCTTGCAGGGGTCTCCCCGTAGCTTCTCCGGTCCCAGAGGTTTGGCTCCATCAGGACAAGTCCATGTGGCCTCCCCTCTGGCTTCTCCATTGTCCAAGAATCAAGATCGCTCGGCATGCTGTCATCTTGTCTTGTCAGTAGTTCATCAAAGTCTCTCTCCTCCAATGGGGAAATACCGCACAATTGCCCAGAGTTCTCAGGAGAAAGCCATGCCCACACAGAGGCCTCATTGGCTATCTCCAGATTGACAGGCTAGACACCCCACATCCCCATCATGAAATCGACATCAAGTACATGACCGCCACAGGCTGGTAGGGTCCACCTGCTGACCTTGTTGTTAGCAGACCAACGTGTAGGCTGCTCGGCCACCAGGCCTCCTCTGAAAACATAAGAAATTTAGGAAACCCACTTACTGTCATCACGTTGCTCCTGACCCCTAGTGATCTTACAGGATCGGGTAGCACTGCCTCTGCGGGCTTCCAAGGCTTTGAATAGATACAGGAGTAGGGCGCCTCCTTTCTCCCTTGGAGCTGTGGGTGGTTTCAAACCAATGACCCTGCAGTCGGCAGCCCAGGGAGCAACCCACTGTCATCGCCCCAGGGTTTTAGGAAGAACGCCCCTGACTCTTTCTCTCCACACGTTGTTTTCCATGATGACCAGCTGTGCGTCTTTCTTTCAGTGTTGTCGTCAGGTGGCACCACCTTCAGCAGGCTCTGACGCAGAGCGGCCGGGAGCACATCAGAATGAAACACTGTCTGGTCTTGCACCAGCCCCGTGATGTCTGAGCCTCCTGTCGCAGCCCCTGGGTCGACCCATTTTGTCAAGGGCCTTCCTCCTCTTTTTCACCACCCCCTCCACGTCAGCAGGCCCGATGGCCTTCTCCAGGGACTGGTCTCTCCTGAGAACATGTGAGATGACGTCCCGCCATCCTTGCTTCCGACGAGGAGCATTCTGTCTGTCGTCCTTCCATTGGACAGTCTGTGGGAGTTCCCTGATCCCCTCCCCCAACAGCATCGTTCAGATGCGCAACTTCTTCTCCCCGGTCCTGCATTCCACATGTGACTTTCACCTGCGGCTAGGGCGACCTAAAATATCATGGCTGGCATCAGGTGTGCCTTAGTGCTCAAAGTGACATCCTTGTGCAGCAGGTTCTGGCGAGTGACTGAGCATTCCGATTGCCACACGGCCAGGATGAGAATGTAACCAGACTCACCGCCATCAAATGAATCCATGTAAAGTGGGGAGAGAGAGAGAGAGAGAGAGAGAGAAAAAAAAAGCACTGCTTAGTTCCTAGGGTGCCCCGCCCGCCGACCACCTCAGGAGCCAATGCTGAGGTGTACAGTGCTGGACAAGCTCTCTAGGGACCACCCTGGAAGGGCCCCTCTCCACACAACAGCCCGCTGTCTCTCTCTAGAAAAGTCACGTACTTCCCAGTAGTTTCAAACTACTTCCATGGTGAAGAGACAGCTGTGAGACCTCAAGACCTGGCCCCAATCCTGCGGCCACTCCTTTCAGGCTTTCATGAAGGATGTCTACCTTGCCACGGGCCCTTAACTCCCCCCCTCCCACCCCCTACATTTGACGTCAGTCTGAAACCCTGGTGGCCCTGGGCTGCTGACCGGCGGCCCCACTCAGGAGAAAGAGGCTTTGTGTTCTGCCCACCGCTGCAGCCTGGCACTCCCCAGCGAACGGGGCTGCTGTGTGTTACAGGGTCGCGGTGTGTTGAAACTCACTGGCAGTGGGCATCACCAGTGTGGGCTTCGACTTCCACACTCGACTCGTGATGTGTTGCCCAACAGGTCGGAGGGCAACGGTGGCAAAGTCTGTGTAGGGCAAGAGGGCACCGAGCCCGGTCTGCAGGGTGGAGGGCAGGATCACGGCACTGAGCAGAAGACCCATTTCAGGGGGGCAGCATGGAAGAAGTGTCAACACGAGAACACTGTGGCATCGAGGGGCACAGAACAGGGACAGGCAGGAGGTGCAGGAAAGGGGGGTTCAGAGCAGAAATGCAACTCAGGGCCACCACGTTGGTGCTGACCCACAGCGGCCCTGCAGGACGGGGTAGAACCGGCCCTGGGGGTGTCCCAGACTGTAAGTCTCGGTGGGAGTAGAAGTCTCTCTCCCGCTTTTCCTAATGCACAGAGAAAAGATCTCTAGAAGTCATCAAGCATCTCAATTTGCTTGGGTCCACAGTGAATGCTCACGGAAACAGAGGTCAAGGAATTAGACGACGCACTGCATCTGTGCCTCTGAGACAACAGTGCACTGACCCCGGGTCATTGAATTCCCCACCATCTCACACACAGGCTCAAGGTGGGCAGTGGAGACAGATGGCTGCAGAAGGCTGGTTCAAGGGCATCATAGGCTGCCAAGAAGGATGGCGAGTCCCATGGACTGGAGAACGTACTTCTCCTAAGACACTCGTCATACCATAATGCCCCTTAGAGGTGAGTACGCAGAGACTTCATTTAGAGCACTTCAGCCATGTCCTCTAGAGCAGCTGGTCCATGGAAGAAGGCCATGTGCTTGGTCAAGGAGCCGGTCAATGTAAAAGAGGAAGGCTCTTGACCAGATGGACAGACACAAGGGCTGTAACCACGAGCTCAAACATAGCACCGGGTGTGAGGACGGCCCTAGATGGGGAAGTGTTGTTCTATGAGACACAGGGTTGCCAGGACTCGGAGCCAGCTCCTCGGCACCTCACATGCGTTGACATGTATGGCGGTCATGTACTTGGTGTCAATTCCATGACTGGAAGTGTAGGGGTGGGGTCTAGCCTGTCAATCTGGAAATAGCCAATAGAAAGCATGGCATGGCTTTCTCCTGAGAATTCTGGGAAATCTCACGGAACTTTCCCCTTGGAGGCGAGAGACTATAGACTCAGTCCCTGGGAGACGACTACTGACAAGACGTAGCATGCTGATCGATCCTGATTCCTGGAGACTGGAGGAGCCGGAGGAGAAGCCACATGGGCTTGTCCTAATGGAACCAGACCTTGGGGCCGGAGAAGCCATATGGAGACCCCTGCCAGTGCTGAGATGTTTCTACCACCACTGGGTACTGCTGATGGACCCTGAGCCCTGGAATCGGGGAGACATGGCGAGACCCCTGGCAGTGCCGGGATGCTTCTACTGATTCTACTGTCCCCAGACACACAAGCCTCTGCACCCACTGGCCTGTGATTGTCCTGGTGTCATTGCACGCGCTTCGTGAGTCAGAAGGAGACTTTATAGACTGGTATCAGACATATGGGCTAATAGTGGACTTATGACCTTGGACTGGACTGGGTTGGGATGCTTTCGCAATGTTCCATTCCTCTTGTATATAAACCTTTCCCTTATAGCCATATGCGTGTTTATGAATTTGTTTCTCTAGTCTACCTGGACAACCAAAACATGATGGACACGTCATCTGAAATCTTGAGGTCAGAACTGTTCTTACCAAGTCTCGTCCTGTGCTCACTGACAAACGGGGGCCTGCAGCCTGCTCACGGCACCCATTGTACGTCAGCCAGGACTGGCCCACTGACGTTCAACTCATCTTGGATGAAAGGACCTAGCTCGCTTGGTTCACTGAGTGTTGTCTGGAAGTCGCCCCAAGTTTGACTCGGTAGCCTCTCCTTCACAGGAAGGAATAAATCAAAATAAACATTCTGCCTAATTTCACTGGGTACATGGGGCCTTCCAAAGTTACCTGTTAACTGTCACAACGCCCCAAGTGCGGCTGATTCTTCTTGGATGTTGGGAGGTCTAAACCCTGCCTATTGGAGCCAGCGGACTATCTCCTTGTCTAAAATTAAGAGCGGACAGCATACGTTACTCTGCTTTCAACGGACTTTTACGACAACTTTCAGTTCCTCAACACAGAAAGTGATGTTCCCTCCCAACTTTAAAGAAAGGTGTGAAATAACAACTGGGAAAATGAGCACGTTCAAAGGCATTTAGGATGGATTCTTACCCCAAGCCCTTATAGTCTTTCTAAAATAACTAAAAACCTTGCTCTGCTAATGACAGCCTTCCCTAAAGACGAAAGGACACTAGACAGGTAAGGGAAATACGACACACAATGGGATATAAACTCGCTTGCAGGCCTCCGCCCGGTGCACAGGAGACTCAGGACCAGCCCCGTACTGCATGTTTGCTCGGTTGATGCAAAAACAGAAGAATTCAAAGAGAGAAAACACAGATGAGGGAAAAACAGGAAGTCCCAACTTGGAGAAAACACTGAATCCGCCTTCTTCGGGAACCACAGAGAGATTAGACAAGCGAGGTGTTTGTGGACCCTGGCTGCAGTGTTTTGAAAAGGGATAGAGCCTTAAAATATCACTGGAAGGAGACTTCAATCACTGGTGTATAGAATCCCTTCTTTTGATTGGGGGTGGGGGTGGTGGCAGAGAGGAAACAGGTCGGCCAAGTGGAAGCCTAAAGCTATTGGACACTAGCCACCCCACCCCCCGGACAAGGAGGCCACCTGTGTGAGGCATCCGAGTGTGGATGGGGGATTTCCAGGGGGAGAAAGGGAAGCTCTGCTCTTGAGAAAGCAGTCGAGAGGGAGGCTCACTGCGGACGGTTTACCCAGGGTTGGAAAGCTGCTGGGTGGCAGGATGGGGCTCTGGCCTCGGCATCGAGTTATGTGAAGCTGCTGGGCGGGCAGCCTGCTGGTGTGGACTTGGCCCCCATGTAGTTAGTTGTGGGTGGGGGTCAGTCCCACCCATGAATCCTCCTTCCAGCAGGAGCACTGGGGAAGGGCAGTGGGAGAGGGAGGCCCACAGGAAGCCAGAAGGACTGGTCACACCAGAAACCTACCAGCGCTGAACACGAGCCCTGAGGACCCCTCACGAGCCTCAGAGGGAGTCTCCTGGATGTTACCACCTTTGGAAGACAGCCTGGGGGGTGGATACAGGCCCCATATGGCTTTCTGGATCCACCAAGACCCTTGGAGTGGTCTGTGGCTGGCGGGGTGACCCTGACTCAGAGAAGCATCTGGGATTCCTCGGTTTCTTGGAGTTTCCGACAGCTGTGTGGTCACAGGTGGGCTGGCAGACCCTTCTTTGGAATCACCTCCGGGCAGACTCGAACTTCTGACCTTTCCATTCTCAGTCAAAGGTGCGGTCTGTCTGCACCGCCGGGGACACTCTCTGGGGTGACCGGCTGAGCTCTGCCTTCCAGGCCTGCCTGGTGCTAGCTGAACGTCAGGGGTACATAGAGGGTGTGTGTGTGTGGGGGGGGGGCATCTCTACATGGTTGTGATGACTCAGGTGGCAGTAGGCTTATTTTTTTGGTCAGGAGTGGACAGATCAGACTTCAAGGGCCTCGCAGGGATGAAAAAGAGACAGCGAGAACATTCTGTCGATGGCTGCTGCCGGCCCAGGGGAGGCCTGATCGTGCTAGGGCACACACGGCGAGGAACACAGAAAAGAAGACTCGTCAGTTCCCCGAGAGTTCCCAGAAGGCTGCTCTGCAGGCCTGGTCTGAATCCAGCTCCCTCTCTGCTCCCAGTGACCCCAGGGCTATGGGCAGGGGGCTCCGGGGCTGCGAGGCTGACACCCCACCCCATCTTCAGATTCTGTGGCTCTCAACACATCGGTACCACACCTGGGCCCCTGGAGGTTCCCGGGCTCCGGCCGTACCCCTGCTCCCCTCTTCTGATTCCTTCTCAACCACGCCCAGCCTTGTAGACATCCCGCCAGAAAACAAAGGCTTGGGGTCACTAGAGTGCCTTTCCTGAGGATGGGTGAGGGTCTGCCATCATCCCAGCACTGAGACACAGCACTGGGCCCAGGGGTAAAGGATGGGGACCCTGGGTGGTGGCAGATCCTCTGCCTCTGCAGGGAGGCAAGAGTCTTGCTCCCCCGTTGTTCTTGTGACGGGCACAGACCAGGAGAGCTCCTCCAGCGTGTGGGACCTGTCCTCTGGCAGCTCAGCGTTGGCCACCCGTCCTCTTGGGACCTGGCACATGTGTGACCCTGACTTGCCAGAAGGGACCCAGGCAGCGAATCCCCGAATGGACGCCACAGAAACCAACACACAAAACCGCATCCCCCCCCCCACCAAGTTCACGGGCGGAGTCTGCACGGCAGAGGTCCCTGTTAGCGCCGAGCGGACAGGCAGGCATTCTCTGCCCGGTGAGCACCACTTATTCTCCGTGCTGAGAAGCTTCCTGCGTCCCACGTGCAGGACACTACTGCCACCCAGGGCCCCTCTGCAAGGTTTCCGGGGCTGTACTGGTGGTGGGGGGGACCCCTGAGACTTTAAAGGTTGTCTTTAAACCTTAAACCGCAAATAGCTCCAGGTCTCCACTCTACTGGTGGTGGCGGGTAGACCCTGTGCTTCCGGGAACATCACCGCCTGCCATGCCAGCCTCGCCCTCAGGACTGGTTGGGGCCCAGTGCTGCAGCCACTGTGGACATGCCTGTCCCTCTCCCTGAGGTCGGTCTTCTGGGGGATGGGGTGGGGGTGGGGCCTCGGCTCTACCAAGCAGGATGCCTGGTTTCCCCACATGAAAGTGTCCACGGGAAACCTCGCCGTCCTACAACCACCCACCTGGGGGTGAGCACCGGCCCCCTGACCTACTGCACGTCGATGGCAGAGTCCAGCAAACGCCACGGTGCCCAGCTCCTTGTACGCATGGCATGTCCTGGTGAGAGCCCTGCCCGTGCAGAAAGTAGGCGGGTCTGCTCAGACAGATGCAGCCCGAATATGTGTGTGCGTCTTCCCCTGCATCGGCCCTGGAGCCAGAGATTAAAAACTCCAAAACCAAACTCACCGCCACCCAGGTCTTTAAAATTAAAAAGTATTTTTAATCAAATACTTTCATTGGGGGCTCTTCCAGCTCTTATCACAATCCATCCATTGTGTTAAGCACATTTGTTCCTATGTTGGCCTCATCATTTTCAAAACACTTTCTTTCTATTTGAGCCCCGAGGATCAGCTCATTTCCCCCACCCCCTCCCTCACAGACCTTTGGTAATTATTTTTTTTAATGTCTTACACTGACCACTGTCTCCCTTCACCCACTTTTCTGCTGTCCATCCTCCTCGGAGGGGATTACATGGGGATCATTGTGATTGGTTCCCCCTATCTCCCCCACCTTCCCCTTATCCTCCTGGTATTCCTACTCTCATTATTGGCCCTGAGAGGTTTATCTGTCGTGAATTCCATGTTTCCAGTTCTGATCTGCAGCAGTGAACCCGCTCTGGTCTAGTCCGATTTATCAAGTAGAACTGAGGTCATGACAGTGGGGGTGGGGTAGAGACACATGGAAGTACTAGAGGAGAGTGGTTTGTTTCATCTGTGCCATACTGCACCCTGACTGGCTGGTCTCTTCCTTGTGACCCTTCTGTAAGGGGAGGTCCAATTGTTTACAGATGGGCTTTGGGTCTCCACTCCCCCACCCCCACCCTCACCCCCTTGGTATGATTTTGTTCTGGGTTTTAGACGCCTGATACCTGACCCCATTGACATCTCATGATCACACAGGCTAGTGTACTTCTTTCCATGTGGGCTTTGTTGCTTCTCAGTTCATGGCCACTTGCTTATCTTCAAGTCTTTAAGACTCCAGACACTATTATCTTTTTGATAGCCGAGCACCATCAGTTTTCTTCACCATCATTTGCTTGTGCACCTGGTTTCTCTCCAGCGATTGATCATGCTGGGAAGCTCATGAGCATCAGGGAATGCAACCAGGTCTTTCTGACTCATGGTGACCCGGCAGAGCTATGTACAACGGCCTCTGTAGGGTTCTAGGACTCTAAGTCTTCAGGGGGAGGAGAGAGCCTCATTTTCCTCCTTTGGAGTGGCTGGTGGCTTCAAACTGCTGACCCGAGATTTAACAGCCCAGCTCATAACCACTAGCCCATCAGGGCTCCTAGGGGCACAGGTCATAAACATCTAACATGCTGTCTGCATGGATTTCTGAGGCTGTTGACGGATTTCTGAGGCTGTTGATGGATTTCTGAGGCTGCTGACGGATTTCTGAGGCTGTTGACGATCTTTACAGAAAGCAGGTTACCACCTCTTTCTCCTCTGGACTGCCAGGTGCATGGGAATCGCTGACTTTTAAGTTAGCAGGGAAGCACTTACCTACTGCGCCACTACTTACCCTATGCTTCGAGCCGCACCCCCTCCAAAAGTCTACAGCAAGGTGGCACAGGCCAGAAAAGGACGTGCACATGAAACCCCCCGCCCCAGCTGACTTCTCCCTGACAGCAGCCCTCTGCAGGGTGAGACGGTGCTTCCAGGACTATGCCCTGCAGCCCTCCCCTACCCGAGCAGTGAGGTTCCCCTTCCTGAGTTCCCCAGCCCATCGGGGCTGAGGCCAGCGACCACCGGAATGGGGCTCGGCCAAAGCAAACGCCAGACCTGCAGGAAGTGGGTGACTCAGGCTGCCTCTGAGTCAGCGGGGGAGTGGGCGCTGGGCTCCCAACACCCAAACCCCGGGAAGGATCTGAAACCAAGTCTCCCTCTCACCAGGAGCCTGCACAGGAAGTGAGGGCCTGGCTGCCGTTCAGCTTCCAGCCACAGACAGGGATGGACTCCCGCTACTTCCTGCTCGGGTGGCTGTGGGGTCCCCAGGGCTGGGGACCATCAACAAGGCAAGGGAGGGGCCCGCTCAGGGTCCAGGGGAGCGAGGCTTGTGGAAGCAGAAAGACAGGGAACTTCTCAAAGATCATGTCCAAGGATGGTCCCGTTCGTCAGCAGCTGTCCCTGACATGTATGTCACTCTGGGATGAACCTCCCCTGATTCGGGGTCTGAAGGACTCACATGAACAGAACGAAGGAAAGGAACCGTGATTCCAGGGCCTATCTTTCCCCAGTTGCACGCATCTCTCCTCACTCGAAGACATGACAGAGACCACACGAAACTGTTCAATGGAGAGCCCATCTTCTCTGAGACACCCCCCTCCCCCCCCGCCCCCCCGCCTTCACACTAAAAGTCACAAGAAAAGAAACTCCAGAGATCCCTGCCTGTCTAACTTGTCCTCCCGTTCCCCTTCAGAAGTCATTAGCCTTCTGTAGCACCCTGTTGGTTATCCCACAATGGTTTCTGTATTTGAAAATGTGCAAAAGGGAAAAAGACTGAAAGGCGAGGCCCGGCCAGGGTGTCTTTGTCAAGGTCAGGTGTTCTAACCTCTTGCTCACCACTGGGCTGGTAAATTTCAGAGTCCGAGCTCTCATTTCCATAGTGACAAGATGCCCCTTTGCAGGGAATTCTGCTTTCACTAGGGGCACGGCGGCGGGGTGAGGAAGGTAGGAAGGGAAATAAATGGACTGTAAAAAGCAAGAGATAAATCCTGTGAGTGCAAGGGCCCTTCTGAAACGGCTCCCATGGCTTCTGGGGTGCGTTAACCCCCGACTCTGGGCACATCTGAGCGTTTCACAGTGCAGGGAGACAACGAGGACGCTTGCCGGTGCTGGGGGTTAAGTCTCAGGCTGCTGTCAGCCAAGTCGTCAGTTCGAAGCCTTCAGCTGCTCCTCAGGGGACAAAGAGAGGCTGACAGGCTCAGAGAAACCCCCCATAAGGTCACGCAAAGTCAGAACCGACTTGGTGGCAGACGGGTTTGGTAGCAAAATGGCCACTCTGACTTCTGAGAGTCTTGGCTCTGCGAACTGCCCCCCAAGTCATAAGACGGAGACAAGGCTGAGCGGGCACCACGGTGACAAGGCCCGGAACCTGGAATGCCCAGCTGCTCCCTGCATGGAGCCCCTGCCCACTCAAGTGCCCTCCCGGGCAGGGCAGACCCGCCCTGGTGACTGCAGGGACTGGAAGTCTGTGGGAGTCTCCTTGAGGGAGGCTGGTGGGTTCCAAGCTCTATGCCACAGACCAGGGGTGGGGGCAGACCAAGAAGGGAGGCCAGCGGCGGGTCTGCAAGGGCTCAGCCCCGACGTGCACAGCCCGGGCTGTGGAGTCGCCTCGCGGGCACGTGTGGCTGGAAGCACAGCCAAGGAGCATCCTGCGTCGTCTGCCTCCCACTGTCCTCCATCAGACATGCAATCCTGTGGTCGAGGCTGACGGAAAGTGCCCGACCCCCAGGGCTTCTCTTGGACTACGTTTTTTAGCGTTTAAGATTAAACTACCCCTTCCATGGTGCGGGAGTCCTAGGGTTAAAAAGGAACGTTCCTGACTCTCCCAAGCCCTTGTTTTGAGTCAATTCTTGACAGCTATCACCCATTTGTCCAAATGACTTCCAGGATCTATCGGCCATGACCAACAAGGTCCTTGGAGCCCCCTTCTCCTCCCCTCCCGTCCCTGTCACATTTAAATACAGACCAGAAGCCCCAGCAGCTCCCTGGATGCTCAGCAGGGATCCAGAAAATGCCAGAGGAGAGCCTCTTGGTCCTTTGGGTCCCCAAGGGAGTGAAGTTTGCCAAGCATAGAAAGCCCCACAAAGTCAGAGAAATCCTCGCATTCAAACCGCCACGTGACAGGCACTCCCTTCCCGAATGTGAGGTGTGTGGCGTGGTCACATCTGGGACCACGGTTTCTCACGTGACCCCTGCTTTCCAGACCCTGCTGCCTCTGTCCGTGGAACATCCTAGCTACCTGGTTGCTGCCGCTGCGCCCCTCCGTCGATCTCTGGTGGTGCCACTGCCTCTCTGGTGGTGCTTTCTGTCTGTCGCAGGGGCGACAAGTGCACACGCCACCCCATGAACACCCCGAACAAGCAGTGCAAGTGTTCTATGATAAAGTGACCAGATTTTAAGCAGGACACCATTGACAGGAGGGGGGGGAGGTTCTTGATTAAAGTTTTGGTCTATATGGAGCAATAAAAATTTTCATAGGACGTAAAAACAGTACTATAGTATATTTATTTTAATTTTAAAATGCTGTGGGACATTTTAAAATGGTTAAAAAGCGGGGCGTCTGGTCACCTTATTCTACGAGGAACCATCGACAGGTGGGTGAAGTCCAGTACAGTCTCCGCCCCAAACTCATGGGCCATCTGGATATGGAAACAGACAGATGCGGCCAACCTCAGCCTGGGCGGGTGGACAGAAGGGAGTGCTGTGTGCAGGGCGGTGCGGGCTGGGTGCTCGATGTTGGTGCTCAGTGGTTCTCTGTTGCCAGGTTCAAAGAAACACAGTGAGCACTGAGGCTGACAGACACCGCAGGGTGTGGAGAACATCCTGACTGGGTAAAGCAGAGGGCCCGTGAAAAAGAGGAAGAGGAGGTGAGTCGGTGGACGAGAGAAACAAGCCCAGACACACTCATATGTGTACAGGGAAGAGCTTTCTAGAAGGAGTAATTTAAGAAAACAGCCCAGCCGAAGCTCATAAGTGAGAATATTAGCCCATATGTTCGATGCCCATCTGTAAATCCCCCTCCAGACTCACACAACACACGAATCCAGGAAGATCACAGACCAGGGGGTGGAAAGTCTTGTGGGTCCAGTGACAGTGGAAGCATCTCAGGGCTGGTGTGGGTCTCCACGTAGGGTCTCCACGTGGCTTCTCCAGCTCCAGGGCTCTGGGTGCAGTTCCGTGTGTCTGATCATCAAGGTGCAACCTGATTGACAGGTACACTCTACCCCTTCAACTTAATCCTCTGCAGTTGACAAGGGGATTATGTAAGGATCACAGAGCTCTCAATGACAGGAAGGTGTGGCACTCACCTAATCTGGTGTCCGTTTGAGGATTAAGAGTATAGAGGAGGAGTCTAGCTTGTCAATCTGAAGATGGCCAACGAGACCTCAGTGTGGGCATGGCTTTCTCCTGACAATTCTGGGAAATCTGGCTTTATTTCCCTTGTGGAGGTGAGAAACTCAGTCCCTTGGAGAGGCTCAACTGACAAGACACAAGGCTGACTCCCTGTGAGACAACCCAGATGAGAAGCCACATGGGCTTACCCTGATGGAACCCAATCTCTGAAGTTGGAAAAGCCACAGAGAGACTCCTGCCAGCACGGGGATGCTTACAACGTCACAGAACTCAAAGACTTTCTATATACTGGCCTGTGAATGTCCTGTCTTTGACATGTGCCTTGTGAATCTGAGGAAGACTTTCTAGACTGGTGTCGGACATATGGGCTAATATCAGACTTGAGGGCTTGGACTGGGCTGGGGTGCTTTCTCAATGTTCCATTCCTCTTGTATGTAAGCCTCTCTCTTATACTCATATGCATGTTTATGAATTTGGCTCTCTAGTCTACGTGGACCAACACAGAAGGGCACGGGCTCCACCAGCGGTGAGGATAGGGATGGCGCGGGACTGGGGAGGGGGTCGTTTCGTTGCTCGCAGGGTCGCTGAGTCAGAACTGCAGCAAACCTGCCCGTATCGAAGCCAACCTAACCCACTGCCGTCACGTGGACTCTGGTTCCTCACGACCCTGCAGGGTGGAGGAGAGCTTTGGGGTCCCAGGCTGTCAATCTCCATGGGACCGCAAAGCTTCATTCTTATCCAGGGGGGAGCCTGGTAGGTTAGAACCTCTGATCTCGATGTGACCAGCCCAACCAGCCGGGGATCTGGTTAGACAGCGGCCCTGGTGGGGCTGTCACTTGAGCATCGGACTGCCACCTACAGCTAAGTGGGTCACACCCAGCGGCCACTTGGCAGGAGAAAGATGGGGCTGTTCTGTCCCGGTCTCAGTCTGCAGCCTCCGAAACCCTGAAGAGAGTTGCTCTGCGTGAGAGTCCACTCGCCGGCAGTGGAGAAATAGGTCAGCATCAACTTAACCCACTTCTCGGAGCACGTGAAGGTTTGGAGGGATTACAGGATGCTATTGTTAAAAAGAGGTCCACGGATGCTCGGAGAGTGTGCAGGTGGCCAATGAGGGGCTGGAATGGTCAGGCTTCTGAGCTCCCCAGGGAAATGTGAAAACCAGGTGTCCCTTGGCCAACATGCAAATTCAGAAGAGGTCCAAGAGGAAAAGGGACAGCAGTAGTAAATAATAATGTCTCACCGTGAAACCATCAAAGCGGAAGGGAGGCAAAAATGAGCAAGACCCTTGACTAGATGGATTGACACTGTGACTGCAAAAGTGGGCTCAGCCCCAGCAACCGGCGGCGGCGGGGGGAGGGGGAGCGGAGGGGGGCAGGACCCGGTGGTGGTTCACTCTGTTGTACTCAGGCTGGGTCCCGGGTCAAGACTGACTCCACAGCACCGAGCCACCACCGCTACCACCACCACCACCTCTACCACCATCACTGCCACCTCTACCACCACCACCACAGCCACCATGGCAAGGCACCTCCTGAAGGCTAGTCTCCATGGCTCTAATATGTCAGAATGGGGGAACAGGAAGGGTACCTGCAATGTAGACCACCACGCAACAATGAACAGGATTGGTGGGGAAAACACACACACACACACACACACACACACACACACACACACACACACACCCTTCCTACAGTTCCCAGAGACCTACATGTTCCTTATTTCTTACAGTGAGGTCACTTCTCGGGAAGGAAAAGGTCTTCCTAAGGCTCTCATCCCAGGGCACTGGGAGAGCCCAGCCCACCCACCCGCCACTCCACTCGGAAGCTTGGCCTGCTTGGCCTGCTTGGCCCCTTCAGGTCAAGAAGGACTCTGACCAGTGGGCCAGCCACGACCCCTGGGGAAGGGCCGTGGTTGGGAAAGGCTAATTCTGACTCCTGCATTTTCCTGCTGGCAGGGTGAGCCGGTGACAGAGCTTGCCCGAGACGACACTCCTGGTCTTCCCCGTGTCCCTGGTTGTCACGGTGCTGTGGACAACATGCTGTAGGCCTCATGTATCTCTTTCCCAAAGTCCCAGAGCATTTTCTGTGACTCAGTTCCCTGTCAGCCACTGGAAGAAAGAGAACGTTGTTTACGGGGAGGACGTCCCACTTCTGGAGGGGCCACATGGCCCCCACACAGCCTTCTCTGGCCCCAGTTTCCTCAGTCACAGGGTGAAGGCAGGCTGGACTCAGAGCTCTGAGAAGACAGCGAGGGGCTGCCTTCCCCTGGCCTTCACTCAACCTCTCTGGAAACTCGGCAGTCAAGTTTTCTTTCCCTCTACAACAACACGTCCAGCTACCTGCGTGGGCCTCCCAGACAGGTGAAGACAGTCTAGCTCGGCAGTCAGACTGAGCAGGGAGACTGGGTCCTCCTGCCTGGGTGCTGACTAAGCACCCCAAGAGGACCACGGCAGCCGGGAGAGCAAGCAGACCTGTCTTAGAAGAAGCACGGACACACAGTTCTTTGGAAATGCAAATGGCGGGTACTCTGGGATGTGTCCTCTGGAGAGACCCTTCCCTAGAAAAGACATGCTTGGTAGAGGAGGTGGGCAGTCAAGAAGATGAAGACTCCTTGTGAAATGCTTTGTCCAGCACCGGCTGTGGACACAGCACCAGGCCGGGTGGAGACCGGCTCTGTTGGACACGGGGTCGCTGAGTCAGCCCAACTTCACGGCACCTGCATGGGCAGCCCCACAATGGGAATGTTGGAGCCCTGCCAAGGATTCCTTCTTACGGGGCCTGTTGCCTCACACAAGGCCACGTGTGTGAGAGGCCTGAGTGTTGCAGTTGTCCTTCTGGGGGCAGCAGACCCCATAATGGATTGGTCCGGCACCAAGAAAAACCTCTCAAAAATTTGCCCAACCAAGAGGCAAGGCACTGAGGCCAAGAAAAATTCCCTCACACCCCACGGGGAAACGTGGGAAAACACTGGTCTGAGGGGGGAGACCAGGGACAGCAAGGAGTGTTTTTTCTTCCTTTTTAATTAAATCATTTTATTGGGGACTTGTACAACTCATCACAACCCACACATCCATCCCTCGTGTCGAGCACTTTTGTATATTTGTTGCCCTCATCGTTCTCAAAACACTTGCTTTCTACTTGAGCCCCTGGTATCTGCTCCTCATTTCCCCCCTCCCTCTTCGCTCCCCCTTCCCCATGAGCCCTTGATAATTTATAAATTAGTATTATTTTGCCATATCGTACACTGTCCGATGTCTTCTAGCACCCGTTTCCCAGTTATCCATCCCCCAGGGGGGAGGTTATATGTAGATCCTTGTAATCGGTTCTCCCTTTCTACCTCATCTTCCCTTCACCCTCACCTTTCTATCACCCTTCTCACACTGGTCCAGAGGGTTTCTTCTGTCTTGGATTCCCTGTGTGTCCAGTTCCTATCTGTACCAGTGTACATCCCTCCGGTCTAGCTGAATTTGTAAGGTAGAATTGGGATCATGATAGTGGGGGGTGGGGGGTGAGGAAGCATTTAAAAACTAGAGGAACATTGTATGTTTCATCATTGCTATCCTGCACCCTGACTGCCTCGTCCCCGACCTG
>PVJH01027020.1:16419-29325 GCA_004026705.1 Nesogale talazaci | reverse complement strand
CTATTTTAATTTGATTGATATTGTTCCAAGCATTTTAATGGTAAGTGTTGTTCTCTAACATTGCAATCCCAAATGATTATTTCGATATGCATGCCAACAGAACTTTTAAGTAAAAGATAATATCTCACTGAAGTAAATGATAAAAGCTGCAAACTTTTATTTAGGCAAAGTTGTTTCAGCTCAACCAAGATACATCTTATATACCATATAAGCTGCATTTTTCACCACATTTTTGGCTTTATTTATTTTTCAATGGTTTTATTGGGTGCTCTTATAGCTCTTATAACATTTGATACATCATTTGTATCAAGCATATTTGTACACATATTGCTATATTCTTTTCCAAATATTTTCCACTTGGGCCCTTGGTATACTCTCCTCTTTCCCCTCCCCCTCTTTTTTTCCCCCCTCTTTTTTTAGTGAATCATTTTATTGGGGGCTCATACAACTCCCATCACAACCCATACATACATCGATTGTATGCAGACCACATCTACACACTTGTTGCCAAAACATCCTCCCTCCACTTAAGCCCCCAGTACCAGCTCCTCATATTTCCCTTCCCCTCCCCCATGAACCCTTAATAATTTACAAACTGTTGATACTTTTTCATATCGTACACTGTCCAATGTGTCCCTTCACTCACTTCCCTGTTGTCTGTGCCCCAGAGAGGAGGTTATATGTAGATCTCTGAAATTGGTTCCCCCTTTCTATTCCACCATCCCTCCACCCTCCAGTATCACCTTTCCCACCACTAGTCCTGAGGGATCATCTGTATTAAATTCCCCATGTTTCCGACTCCTGTGTACATCCCCTGGTCTAGCTGGATTTGTCTGGTAGAATTGGGATCATGATAGGGTGGGAGAAAGCATTTGAGAATTAGAGCAAAGTTGCATATTTCATTTTTACTACACTGTACCTTGAATGGCTCATCTCCTCCCTAAAACACTCTGTAAGAGGATGTCTTTCAGCACATTTTTAATGCAGCTTTTGTGGTAAAATTTGGTGCCTCGGCTGATATTTGGGTTGGCTTATACTTGAGTATATATGGTACAGAGAGAGATGTGTGGATTATGAGAATTTCTTGCTTGTTAATAGAGTGTGGCTTTATTTTTTTTTCTATTAAAGAAATGATACAAATTCATCACAGAAATTTTTGAATCATTTTCTTAAGCTTGAGTTTCAGTGTCCTAACACTTCCAAGGGTCTTCAGACCCTTGTTTCTCAAGTTTTGTGTAAGTATTGATTGTTAACTGATAACAACATTGAAGCTTTTCTAATTGTTTTTAAAAAGTCGGCCCCACTGTTAAGCAGTGCCATTACATAGCCCTTCCTCCTCAGGTTTATTTTTAGGTATACTTACTGTAATTTTCATTGGGTTTTTCCCTTGGTTGTTTTCTTTTTTTTTCTAATTATTATTTTGGTTTGTTTGTTCTTTAACCCCACAAATATTTTTTTAACTCATTGCCATCAAGTTAGCAGTGATTTTATTTTGAGAATTAAGGTGTGCCCAACCCAAGCCCCCATATTTTCTGTCACTTCATATGCAGGTGAAAGCTGGATAATACATAAAGAAGACTGAAGAATTGATACCTTTGGATTATAGTGAGAATATCACACTCACTCTATTGAGGATGAAAAGGAGTCCTGGTGGTGTAGTGGCTTTGCATTGGAATGCTGGCCACACGGTCAGCAGTTCAAAACTACCAGCTGCCCTAAGGGAATAAGATTAGGCTTTCACCCCCTGTCAAGAGTGACAGTCTTGGAAACCCATAGGGGGAGTTGTTGCTTCTCCTGTAGACTTGCTCTGAGTTGGAATTGACTCGATGGCAGTGAGTTTTTGTATTGAGCACACCATAAACTGCCAGAGAATGATCACATTTACCTTGGAACAAGTACGATCAGGATGCTTCTTAAATGTGAGCCTCTTCAGACTTCAGCTCACGTCATTTGGACATGTGATCAGCAGGTCCCTGAGAGGGACATCATGCTTGGTAAAGTAAAGGGTTAGCAAGAAAAGAGCCCTTCAAGGACATGAACTCCCACAATGGCAGCAGCAGTGGGCTCAGACATGTCATGGATCATGAAGATGGCACAAGACCAATACATACTTCCTTCTGGTGTACATAAAGTTGTTAGGGATAGAAACCTACTCAATGGCATGGAGCAACTTCACTGTTGGTAACTACTGAAGACAAGTTCCCAATGTAACTAAATTTTTACAGGTGTAAAAAGAAAATTGTGCTATGCCTGCAGTTCATTTAGTGACTTAACCTGTTAAATAGCAAACACCCCTTACAGCAGGCTTGGAAATGAGGTGATTTTTGGTTTTTAACCAAAATTGAACATCATGGGGTGTTATGATGAACACTGAGAATTGTTTTAATAAATTTAGAGAAATGAATTAGCCTGCTCAAAATCATTATTTGACGTTTTTGTTTTGTGAAAAATGGCATGGGGGCTCCATTTGATCTCTGGCTTCCAAGGCTTATTGCCACAGGCAGGCGTCAGATACACCTCCACCTTCCAACCCTACTCTGACATCAGACATCCCTCACACTCTGCTGCTGGGACTAGGTTCCATAATTAATTGCATTAGTCTCACAGATACTCCCAGACAATACTCATGATTTTGCATTTACTATGTAAATTAACCAGTTGGAATTCAGGTGAGAAATACTCAGGACATAGTTCAGTCAGGACAGTTTCTTCTCTGCTGTGTCTGCAGGCAGATCTCCCTGTGGCTCTCAGCCTCTTGGCCTGGCCTATACCCTGTTCAAGCACTTTATAAAGCTCTTTTAGGACTGTCAATACATGCCCAAAGTGCATGTTGCTTCTTTATAAGTCTCAACCCAAAGGCATTCAGCAAACCCAGCTCCCTTAATTAAGTGTCCAGAGGCATCTACTGCACAGGTCAGCCTCCTGTTCCCCAAAGCGCTTAACTTTTCTTGCACAAATCACTGTGTCCCTTTGGCAGAAAAGGGCTGCTCTGTCTCATGCTCAGGTTCTGGGTCCTTCTGCTCTTGGTGTCAAAGCTGTCTTCTGGATCAAGGAGGTTTGTGTGCTCCACTTCTCATGCTTTCCCTTGCTGATAGTGAGATCCCCACCTAAAACCCACTACACCACCAGGACTCCTCCACATGACTGCTAAGTCTCCCTGATCACCATCTAGCTCATGTCCATTTACCTTTTACACTATAAATCCAAACAATAGCTTAAGGTTTACGCTTCTTCAGTATTTACCATTGTCCTCAATATAGCAGGCCAACTTTTCAGTCATGAAATATAAAACTCTCTCCCTCTGCTCTCCATCGTAGCTCAACCAAACTAGCTCATGGCTGATTTTTGGGCATTCTGTTCTTTTTCTGCCTGTATGCCTTTGGACATGCAAAATTCACTGTGTCTGCATAGCCGTTTTTTGTTTTACTTAGTCAAGTCATGCTGGGTACCCCACCCCATGCCAGATTTAGAGAGCACCTTTTTTGAGTCTCCTTTTATAACTTCTCAACTTAGTTACCTATGTGGATTAGAGCACATATCACAGAATATTTTTTAAACTTTGTGTGTTGTGTGTGCGAGCACCTACCTTTTTTCCTCTTAACCAAGGGGCAAGGGTTATATCTCTTTTGTCTTTTTATCCTCAACCCCAACACCTGCTACTAAAACGCTCACTGCATCAAGTCAACTCGATTCATTGTGACCCCAGAGGACAGGTTTCCCAGACTGTGCATCTTCCGGAGCAGAAAGCCTCATCTTTCTCCCTTGGAGCAGCTGGTGGTTTCAAACTGCTGCCCTTGTGAATTCCAGTCCACTGAGTAACTGCTCTGCTACTAGAACTCAACATCTGCCATTAAGTCTTAAAATTTACTAAACCTAAAAATGGAACTTTGGATATTTTTTCTTTCCAGTGGTTGCCCCTGATGTTCTGCCTGGCTACTGTATGAAGTCCTGCCCTGGAGCCACATTGGCCCCATAAATAGCATACTGTCTTACTTGAGTTGTGTCTGTAATATCAGGATGAAATCTCTTAACAGTACTGTTCCAGAGCATTAGACTTCATTACAGGAGAGGCATGGCCAGAAGGAGGAAGGAAAGAAAGAAAGGAAAGTTGATTCATCATCTCTTATTTCTAATGATTACACTCTGCAGAATTTCTTTCACAGTTTAACAACTGCTATTATGATGTAAAAAAAATACACAGTGTAGGTTACCAGTCTTAACATTATAGTGAAGTTTGGTTGTTGGGCTTAGACAGAGAAACAGGGGACTTATTCACTGTCCCTCAGATCGTTGGAGGGCTGGACTATAGTTTCAAACAACTGTGAACAAAATCACTGTGGGCCCGGGATGAGTTGGCTGCTAAGCAGGACAGCAGTGGCGACAAAAACACCTGGCGGTTGGATAAATGTCCTCAACAGGCCGTAGTTTGAGGACGCCCCAGAGAACAGTTGAATAGTTGTTAACATACTAGTTGTAAAAAATCTGAAGTTCTAAGATAACTCTGCTTGGTACCTCAAACTCATTGGAACCTTTTCCATAAAACTTGACCACCCTGTGTTTTAAAAATAGAGGTATTATTAGCTGAGCCCTGGTGGTGTAGTGGTTAAGTATGAGATTGCAGCCCACTGACTTGGCAGTTCAAATCCAGCAGCAGCAAGACTGGATAGCTCCCACAGCCACCAGAGGGCAGTGATGCCAAAAATAAACAAACAAACAAACAAACAAATAAATAAATAAATAAAAATAAAGGTATTATTTACCAGTGTGAAGTACATATTTACTATGTGTAAGGAGCTTTTCAAGTCATTTTACGTATATTAGCTCATTTAAGCACTAAAATACTGGTAGAATTTTGTGCAGAATAATAAACCAAATCTTCAAAGATTAAGAACCTGAAAAAAATTATAATTTATACATTGTCAAGGGCTCATCAGGGAGGGAAGGGCAAGGGGGAAAATGAGGAGCTGATATCAAGAGCTCAAGCAGAAAGAAAATGCTTTGAAAGCAATGATGGCAACAAATGTGCTTGGCATACAATAGATGGATGGATTGTGATAAGAGTTGTATGAGCCCCCAGTAAAATGATTTTTAAAAAGTTATATGAGCCCCCAAGGAAATGATTAAAAAATAATAATGATAAAAATAAAATCAATATATTATTGGGGGAAAATAAGAACCTTGATAAAGGCCACACTGAAATTCATTTTCAAAGCAACTACTGTTCCAAAATTCCCAGCTTTTGAGAGACAATAATTGTAGAATTTGTAGTAAATTCTAGAGATGAAGATGATAGACTTCTTTTATTATTATTTTACATTTTCAGCCTATTATTCAGGAAACTATAAAGCAGATTTGTTTTTGATAACACTCTTTAAGCATTTTAGGAGATTGGGTAATTTTTTATTATTATTAATTTTGGGGGAGGGCATAATGTTTTAAGCTTAAATCTTGATGTGTTAGAACAAGACTTTTTTTAAAGTCATTTTATTAGGGGCTTGTACAGCTCTTATCACAATTCATGCAGTCATCCATTGTGTCAAGCACATCTGTACATATGTTGCCATCATCATTTTCAAACATTTTCTTTCTACTTGAGCCCTTGGTATCAATTCATTTCCCCCACCTCCTTCATAAACCCTTGGTAATTTATAATTTTTATGTCTTGCACTGACATATCTCCCTTTACTTTTATGTTGTCCATTCCCCAGGCAGGTGGTTATATGTAGATCATTGTGATTCCATTCCCCCATTCTGCCCCCACCTTCTCCTTCCCCTCCTGGTATCGCTACTCTTTAATGGTCTTGGGGAAGTTTTTCTGACCTGGGTTCCCTGTGTTTCCAACTCTTACCTGTACCCAGGTACATGCTCTGATCTAGCCAGATTTGTAAGTTAGAATTGGGGTCATGATGGCAGGGATGGGGGAGGGTGGAAAGGAAGCATTAAAGAACTAGAGGACAGTTGGCTGTTTCTTTAGTGCTATACTGCACTGAGATGGCCTCTTCCTTGTGACCCTTCTATAAGGGGATGTCCAATTGTCTACAGAGAGGCCTCATTTTGCACTTCTCCACATTCACATTGATGTCATTTTTTTGTTCTGGGTCTTTGATGCCTGATCCCATCAATACCTCATGATCACACAGGCTGGTGTGCTTCTTCCATGTGAACTTTGTTGCTTCTCAACTAGATGGCCACTTATCTTCAAGTCCTTAAGACTTCATACACTATCTTTTGATAGTCAGGCACTCTCAGCTTTCTTCACCACATTTGCTTGTGCACCCATTGTGTCTTCCATGATTGTGTCAGGTAGGTGAACACAGAATGCCAGGTTGTTAGCACAAAGTATTCTGGCATTGAAGGAATACTTGAATAGAGTTCCAATGTCCATCTGTTACTATAATACTTAACATATAAATATATGTACATTTATTCCCTATCATATATAAATGTATTTACTTATGAACATGCCTATATTTAGACCTCTATAAATATGCTTTGCCACCTAGTTCTTTCCTGTATTTCCTTCTACTTTCCCCTTGTCCCTCTGTCATGTTTGGCCTTCATTCAGGTTTTAATAATTCCCCTCACTACATTGCCCTTGATCAAGTCCTGTTAAGTATCCTATGCCCTCCTTGCCATCGGTTTTAGATTACTCATTGTTCCCTCGTTCCTGGGTTGGTTGACACAGTTCTTCCTTCCTCTCACCTCCCCTTTTCTTGTCCCCCACCCCTCCAATCATTGGGCCCATTGATTTCACCTCCAGATTGTTTATCCCACATATTTTATCTAGATAGACAGGCAGAGACATAAATAAGCACAAAAACAAGACAGAACAAAACAACAAAAGCAAAACAAAAACAAAACTAAAACACCAATGACAAAAAGAAAAGCATATAAATAGTTCCAGGTCTGTTTTTTTTTTACCTTTAGGCGTGTTTTCCGGTTGAGTCTGATGGGGTGCCACACCCTGGCCCCAAAGTCTATTCTTGATAGTCCCCAGGGATTCCATTGCTTTGCTCCCCTTGCTGTTCTGTTGCATGCCATTAATGTTCTGCCTCTGTGCAGTGGGGTCAGATTGGACACAGTTCCCAAACTGTCTCTCCAGTGTTGTCCCCCACAGTGCTATGGGTCATAGAAGAACAAAGGACTCTACTCAACTGCAGGTAGCACAGAAACTTTTACACAAAGGCCTTAAAAATGGAGGAAACTGTATAATGTTGCTATTGTTAGGTGCCATTGAGCCAGATCCAAGTCCCAGTGACCTGTGTCTCACAGAATGCAAACACTGCCTGGTCCTGTGCCACTCTCCCATTTGTTATGTGTAAGCTCATCGTTGCAGCCACTGTGTCATGCTGTCTCTAGCAGTACTGTGCAGTCCATTAGACTTCATTACAAGATCAAGAAGTGTAAGCGAGCATGCTATAAGAGGAGTGTTTCTTCCAAAATACCTTCTGAACCATCTGTGAGAACAGTGATACCAAACCCATGGAAGACGAGCTGCCTTCAGATTTGAGACCATGGAAAGGGCATGCCCACCAAAAGAGGTGGGGCCAGAAGAAGGAAGGAAGGGTCTTCCTCTTCACTGTCCTTTTGCCTTACCTTGTGTGTTAGTCTGAGTAGACTAGAGGAACAAACTTCATAGACACGCATATGGATATAAGGAAAGGGTTTATATACAAAAGGGATGCAACACTGAGAAAGCATCCCAGTCCAGTCCAGTTCAAAGTCATAAATCCAATATTAGCCCACATGCCCGATACCACTCTATAATGTCTCCTTCCGACTCACGAAGTCACAGGTCAGTGGGTGCAGAATCCCGGCACTGGTAGGGGTCTACCCAAGGCTCCTCACTTCCAGGGCTCAGGGTCCATCAACAGCATCCAGTGGTGGTAGAGGCAACTCATCGCAGGCAGGGTTCTCCACATGGCCTCTCCAGCTTCAGAGTTCTGGTTCCATCAAGGCAAAGCTGTGTGGCTTCTCTGACTCCTCAGACACTTCCATCTTGTCTTGTCCATGATTCATCATTTCTGAGACTCACTCCCAAACAACTAGGGAGATAACTTCTCATCTCCACGAGGGAAATATCGAGAGAGTTCCCAGAAGTCTCAGGAGAAAGCCATGCCCACATAGAGGCCTCATTGGTTCTCTCCAGATTAACAGGCTAGACTCCACCTCTACATCTCAATCATTAACATAATGATTAACATAAGCACATGGCTGCCACACCTAGTAAGATCTCCTTCTCTGGGCACTGATGTCTCTTGATAACATGTCCAAAGATCTTGAGATGAAGGCTCACCATTTTTGCTTTTAAGGATTGCCCTGGCTGTACTTCGAAGTAGTTTCTATATTCTTCACCAGCACTGTAATTCAAATGCATTAATTATTCTTTTATCTTTTTTTCTGTGTTTAACTTTCACATGCATATGAGACTACTAAAAATACCCTGGCCAACTTGGGTCAAGTACACCTCCATTCTCAAAGTAACATCCTTGCTCTTCAAGTCTTTAAAGAGGTTTTGTGCCGCAGATTTACCCAGTGAGGTGCATTGTTTGATCTCTTCAGTGCTACTTCTACAAGCATTGATTATAGATAGATCCAAGCAAAATTAAATCCCTGACAACTTCAATTTTTTCTCCATAAATCATGATGTGCCCTATCCGTCCCATTGTGAGGATTTTGGTTTGCCCTACATTGAGCCTCCATACTGCAGACTGCAGTCCTGACCTTCATCAGCAAGTGCTTCAAGGCATCCCAACTTTTAGGAAGCAAGGTTGTGTCATCTGTATGTACTGAAGATTGTTAATAAAACTCCTTCAATCCTGATGCTTAATAGTTTTCCTAAAGTGTGCTTTTAGAGCCATGTGCATCTAACTGTGTTTACAGTGGTAGGTATTTACTTTGGAGATTATGCTGAATGATAACTTGATCCAAGAATCTTTTTACTGAATAGGATGGTTACCTGTAGCAATCAAAAGTAGTGTGAAAGAGCTTGTCTAGAGAAATATGTCTATAATTAAACAAATTTTCTTTTCATTTTTGCAGTTGCAGCAATAGTGTTATTCTGTTCCGCTTCTAGCCCACATAGCATACCTCTGACGGAAGTGATTGAGCCGATATGGCTGATGTTGCTCCTGGGAACTGTGCATTGTCAAATTGTTTCAACGAGAACACCCAAGCCCTCTCTAAGTACAGGGGGTAAAAGAAGAAGGTACGGTCTATTTGAAAGTGATCTTTTTTGTAGCTTTCTGTTATTTGAATCCAAAATTATTCTTGTCTGTTTTAAATGTTATCTTTAAAGTTGCCCTTTCAGATTGTCCTCCAGAATTAGCTACCAAATGAAGTGGTTTCTGTTTGTTTCATGACCATTTTGAGACCATGACCCTGCTATTTCTTTCTTTCTCTCTGGAAGTTTATTTGTAGTAGCCTATTTTCCCTCGATGGAGATATAATCGGGCTTCAGAAGTTCATAGGAAAATCTTTTAGTTCCATTTTTCCACGAACATTTTTGATCTCCTTAAAATCTTGAATTTCTGAGATGATTTGGAGAAAATAACCAACAAGAGATTTCAACTAATCCTTACTTAATAAATGCTGCTTGGTACTGTTTAATACTGCTTTTTAATTGACTAAATATAGCCTGTCTCATTGGCCGCTCAGCACAGTAAGGCCTTGTAAGAATCTTTTGGAGCACGTTAGATCCTGTTTTGGATATTTTTACTAAGAGATGACAACTTTCAGTTTTTAAATGCTGAGGTTTTGGCATATAAGCCTGTCTTATTTTTAAAAAATTATACTATGTTAAATATATTGCTGATTATAACTATGATCTAAGTTTTTCTTCATCTACAAGTAGGTGGCACTCAGATTGGAAAGAAACCTTATGTAAATATTTGCCCAGTACAATCCTTACAGTGTCCACTGACCTGTCAGTATGAGCAAGAATCAGTATCTTAATGTTTATAAAAATTGTTCTTGAATATGTTCTATGATATGTGGACTAAATTTTATCTAGTACCTCTGAGTTTTTTATGCATTAAAGTTTGTGTGCTTATATTTTCCCAAACATTTGAAAGGACCACAGAGAAATTGGTTACTAAAAATATAAAGCTACCTTCCGTTTTTGATCTCTTCTAATGAAGGAAATTAAGAAAAGCAGCCCATCTGGAAGTGCACAGGGAAGGAGACGGTTCTAGTACCACAGATAACACACAGGACGGAGCGGTTCAGAGCCACAGTTCAAGCACCTCTTACAGTGTTGGCGCCGTGTTCCGAGATCTCTGGCACGCTGCTTTCTTTTTATCAGGGTTTGTATTTATTCAAAGATGTATTTGGCATAGAGATGCAGTATCTCTCTCCTAGCATTTCTTTCTCGGTTAATGAATATTTGTGTTTAAATATATTGACCTCATTATGAATTTTGTTTTGATAAATTATAGATATTAAAACAACAGTCCATATATACACCAGAAAAGTATCTTTAGCAAAATTTGTTTCTTTTATGGCTTCTCAAGCATGTGATTTCTTATGCAAATTGATTAATTTTTTATTTTTTATTTTAATTGTTTATTTTGTGGGGTTGCCCTCTGGTGGGAGTGGGAGGCCCAGCTTTGCTGCTGCTGGATTTGAACCGCCAAGCCAATGGGCCGCAGTCTCGCACTCAACCACTACGCCACCGGGGCTCAGCCTGATTATTTTTAAATTCTCTATATTACTGTGTAAGTTGGAAAACATTTTGTTCTCCTTAGAGTCTATCTCAGTTATACAAATTAAGCATATAAGTGGTTATTAAGAAAATAAAGTATGTACAGAAGTAGAAAATTCTACTTTTACACATAGGACTGTTTGTTTAGTTTCTACCTACCAGTGAAGATTTATTAGTAAATGGGGAAATCACATTAAAGCACACTTAAAAAATAAAAATTTGAATCTTTAATTTACCCCCATCTTTAGAAAAATTATCTTAATAGGTTGCATATAATTTACATACCATAGTATATTTTTTGAAAGTTAAAAAGCTGTGATGAAAACAATAAATTAATGAGAGTTGCAAAATTTAAAAAATCTAGGAAAGAGATATTACAAATAACTACCATATATCCTGTTGCTTTTGTTAATTCCCCTACTAATACAGTGTTTTCATCAATTTGTGATTTTGCATTGATGATAAAATGTATCTTGCATTATACAATTATGCAGTAATATCCTGAACATTTTTCATTGATTGCAGTATTTTGATAAGTTTTCAAAACTCTAAATAGTTGGCAGTGATTGATTAAGTAGATTCCCTGGCCATTTCGACCATTCATTCTTTGTCCTGTGTAGAAGTTTGATTTTTAAATATTTTTTATATTGTGTTTCATTCTACTTTGACTACTTGCACTTTTTGTCATTTTTCAAAATTAGCTCTTTCTAACCACTGGATGTGGTAATTTTCTTACTGAAAAGTCAATTTCTTGAATGTTTCTTGCAATCTTCAGATAAACAGTTATACATGGTGGACATACTTTCCTTGCTTGGCAATTATTTAGTTGTTTTGGTTGTCTAAAATTTATCTTGTATTACATAGCATTCAGAATTTCAAACTTAGTGGACTGGGGTCTTTGGACACTCTACCATGTTTCTTTACTTAAATGAGACCCAGATTTCCTGTATACTTGGCTTTGACTGCAGTACGGCTATGACTAGCCAAACTCAAACCCAAACTCAGTACCATCAAGTTGATTCTATCTCATAGTAGTCACTGATAATGACAGTGGCTAACAACTCCAGATTTCTTCTTTTTAATGATGAAAACTATTTATTTAAATGTTTTAAACAGTGCGTTATTTTCAACTGTCTCACTTTAGGATTGTTTTGCCAGCATATGAATAAAATTGCTTTTTAAACATTTACTTCTAAAAGATCTTAAGAACATGTAAACTTAGAATTTCTAAACTGAATGCTGAAATCCTAATAATGCTGTGTTCTTTGAGATAACATGGGAGAAAGATGAAGCTTCCTACTTGCATTAAAAACAAAGCTTCAGAAACCTACCCAGGTAGATCTGCTGGGCCCTTCAGGGGCCCCATGGGCTACCATTGACTCCATTGGCAATGGGATTCGATTTTTAGTTGAGGTAAATAAGTCTTTACGGGCCACTTTTACTGGTTATAAAAATTTAAAAAAAAAAAAAAAAAATTTAAGTTTGTCCAGAAAGGCTTAAACTGGCAAGTCAACTGAAACTTGTTTTGCAAAGTTGTTTCTGGTGATTATAAATTGAAAAGCTGAATATTTCCATTTAGGTATCTCAAGTAATATAATGGATTCAGTAAAAAAAAAAAAATGACACCACACAAATAGCTTTGAGTATAATATCTTGATGTTCTCTGAAAAAACACATTGTTTTTAAATCCTGTATTTATAAATTGGAGAGGCCCTGCTTATTATCTCTAAGTACATTTCATTCTCAAGATAATATGTTTTTTAATGCAAGATGTTATTTCTCATTTGAAAAAGCTAGGAATTATTGTGAGAGAACAATATGAACTTTAGTAAATGAAGCCAAAGAATAAGCTGAATAAGTAAAGTACTCATATTGAATGATTTAGTGCTTAAATTTCAATGAATTGCCATATTTTTGCACAAGTAATAGGTGCATTTAACATGTTTTTTGTTTTTGTCACTGTACTATCTATCCTCCAAAGGCATTTTTATAAGCTTTCAAAAATACCTTAAGTGGAATGGAATGTAGTTCGAAAAAGTATGTAATAGCACTATTTGCTTAAAAATAGTCTTTGTCTTAAAATAGCATAATTGTAGTTTTTACTGAGACAAAACTAAAATCCTGAATTATGTATTTCTTTGGCTTAATACCTATTTCAAGTAGACATTGTTTTCTTTCGTGTTCCTTTTTTTTTTTTTTTTTTT
>PVJH01027020.1:0-16319 GCA_004026705.1 Nesogale talazaci | reverse complement strand
GGAGGGCATCACTGCCTTCTGGCAGTGGGAGTAGGAGGCCCAGCCTTTGCTCCTGTGGAGCCCGCTCCTGGAATTGAATCTCCATCCCAGTGGGCTGCAGTCCTGCTCACAGCCACCAGGGCTCAGCCCGCAAATAGATTTTTTTAGTTGAGAAAGTAACTTACATAAGTTGACTCACTGATAGAATCGCAGTGTGTCAGAATCAACTCCGAAGTAGTGGTTTGTCTTTGTTTTGTTGTGGATTTTGAGGCAGATTACATTTCATGTTAACAAACATACTTGATTTACCTACCTTTAAAATTCCTGCCCATTTAATCTCAGTGTTTGAAATTTGTAATATGAAAGTTAAAGATTCAATAACTATCTTCTTCACAGAAATAGAGCTCACTGTACACTACCAGTTAAAGTGGTATATGACCCCATCAGAAATTTTTGGTACAAGAATTAAAATCATACTTTTACTGATTGTAATGTATTAATTTAGATAGTTCAGTTAATAAACTTGTTGATCGTCTGCTACCTGCCTTCCATAGATAGAAATGGAGAAGATTTAAATGCCAGTAATACTCCAAATCTTTAAAAATACCCCCAATAGGGCCTGAGCCCCGGTTGCATAGTGGTTGAGTACAGGACTGCAGCCCACTGGCTTGGCGGTTCAAATCCAGCAGCAGCTCTCCAGGAGTAAGGCTGGGCCTCCCACTCCCACCAGAGGGCAGTGATGCCCAAAAAACCAACAACAACAACAACAAAAACCAACAAACAAAGTAATTCCCCAAATCTTTAAAAATACCCCCAATAAACAAACAAACCCTGAGAGTCCACAAGTGAATAACTCATTGATGTGGGGTTACTGCCCATCCCCCCCACCCCCCCAAAAAAGAAAAGCTAGAATTTTTTTTCAATGCTTTACATTTATTTATTTATTTATTTTTACAAAACCCCATCACTTTCAAAGTACTCTCCATAACACTTAATGCATTTGTTAAATCTGCAATTCCCCTCTTGGAGACATTTTTCAAACTCATCTGTTTGGATTGCTGACAGTATATCTCTTGTTTATTTTCTTTGCCCCTATATGTCATGAAATCAATGTCCTTTTGTGTCCCTTTTTATTCACAGAAACAAAAATTCTCAAGGAGTGAGATCAGGTGAATAAGCTATGTGGGGCAAGAGAGACATGTTATTTTCATCCCCAAACTGGCACACTAAGCAGATGGGGGCATTGTCATGGTGGCAAAACCAGTCCCCCATCTGCCACAATCAGTTCTTTTTTGTCACACACATTTATGCAATCTTTTCAGAACCTCTAAATAGAAAGCTTGATGAACAGTCTGACCTGGTGGAATGAACTCCAAATGCACTACAAGTTGACATTTTTCTTCCGTTTGGGAAGTTGACATATCCAGAACAAGGTTTGTCATCAATTGACATTTCACCCTTTTTTTTTGGGGGGGGGGGGGTTTCACTTGAACTCTTTATTAAATCAATGAAATGCAGCCTTTCTTGACTCTTTTAGTTATTTCTCTCATCTCTGGAGACATAAATTTTCCTCTCATAATTCTTTTCTCTCATATGTTTTTCATCTTATAATCTTCTAACCCCCAAGTCTGAATTCCCAGCAAGTGATATTCAAGGACTAGGAAAGACTACGTTTGCACATGGTCAAACTTTTTGTCACCTTTTTCAAAGACAATCTCCCTCTCTCTCCATCTCACTTTTGCTTTTACAACCATAAACTTGTCAGCTTTCATTAGAGTTGTGGTCTCTGACAGGGATAATCAACACAGTATGTGAAGAAGGTTTTCAGAAATTTCACAGGACTGCAGAGGAATGAACAGCGTGATATTGACTTAACAGGGTGTTCATCAGATACAGGTGGTTACATGTAATCAGTGTTAAGGTTCTTCTCCCTAAATTATTTACTCCTATGGGAAGCGCCCATGTCCTGTGTTTTTAAAATTCATATTTCCTACAACTTCTTTCTTACAGAGAAGTTCCAAAGATAATGTGAATTTTGCATATGCTTCTCACCCATTTTCCCCTGACTGATATCCAGAATGCTCATTGGAAGCCAGGACAGTGAGACTTAATCTTTTTTTTTTTTTAATTTATCATTTTACTGGGTGCTCATACATCGCTTTCCATCATAGTTAGTTCAATACATAGTTACATACACTGTGCCAAGCACCCCCACTTGCCTGTCCTCATTGACATTCTCCCAACATCTACCCCTCCGCTTGGGCCCTTGATATGGGCCCCCCTTCCTTTCCCCTCCTACCTTTTACCCCTCCCCCCATCCTCATTACTCTGCAATGATTATTGTTTTGTCTTATCTTACACTGCCCGACATCTCCCCCTGCCCACTCTTCCCTACGTCTGCCCTCCAGATAGGAGACAGTCTGCAGATCCCCACAGCTGGCTTCCTTCCTCCACTCCATCCTCCCTCCACCCATCCAGCAACTTCACTCCCACCACTGGCCCCGAGGGGTCCATTCACCCCGAGTTCCCTCGTTTCCAATTCCCACCTCCACCAGTGCACCTCCTCCAGTCCAGTGTACTTCCCCTGGTCTAATTGGATTTGCCAGGTAAAACTGGGATCATGATAGTGGGAGGAAGCATTTGAGAACTAGAGGAAAGTTGCATATCACGTTATTGCTGCACTTTACCTTGACTGGCTCAACTCCTTCCTGTGACCCCTCTGTAAGGGGATGTCGCTTCACCTATTGATGGGCTTTGGGTCCCTAATCTGCACTCCCCCTCATTTATAATGGTAAAATTTTTAGCTCTTTGATGTCTGATACCGGATCCCTTCGACAACTCATGGTCACACAGGCTGGTGTGCTTCTTCCATGTGGGCTTTGTTGCTTCTGAGCTAGATGGCCGCTTGTTTACCTTCAAGCCTTTAAGACCTCAGATGCTACATCTTTTGATAGCCGGGCACCATCAGCTTCTTCACCACATTTGCTGATGCACACATTGGTCGTCAGCCGTCATGTCAGGAAGGTGGGCACGCAATGTTATGCCTTGTAGTTTTTGAAGCCTGATATCTCATCCCTTGGACACTTTGTGGTCATACATGCCGGCGTGCTCTTTCCATGCCTTCTTTTCCTGTTTAAGTCTTTAGTTACTGCCATGGCCTTTCCAGTTGCCTTCCAAGATACTTCCCCGACCCACTCACTTTTCTCTGTCATTGTGTTTCTGGCCATTCCAGTAAATCAAGTGCTTTCTCTCCCCTTGTTCTTTTTCTAGGGAACAGGTAATTAATTACTGATGTTTCTGTTGCTTGCTCTCTTAAGTAGACATGGTCACAAATTTCTTCTGCTGTTTTTCTCTTCCATTTCTCCTCCTTCTATTAAAAGTCACCTTCCTTTTCCCTCCAGTCTTTAATGCTCTCTTTTCTGTGACTCTTGACTTTTTCAGTCTCTGCATGCCTCCAAATATTATGTAGAAAATAAAAAGTCATAAGACTGGGGTCCTGAGTCTTAGAATCCTGTGGAGCTAAGTTCTGAATATATGTTTTTAAAGCACCAGAGTCATGAACATATGTGGGAAATAAGGTCTGTCCCATTTAGGAACCTCCTAGGAGGTCAGAAAGGAGAGATCCCTGTTGGGTTTGCACAACGTGGAAACTTTCTTGGTGCTGCTTAGTGTGTTGTGAACAAAGCCCAGTAGGCATTTTCCTGAAGAGTAGGCAGTTGGAGGTAGTGTGGAGCATATAACTTCATAATTAGGTGTATATTCTAGTGTCAGCTTTGCCTCTGTCTGACTATGTCACTTAGAAAAGTCACTTTGTGCTTCAGATCCCTAGTTGCCAAAAAGAGCATTAAGAAAATGGATGTGTTTTAAAGTCGTCCTCACATCTGAAAGACAATTTCAAATTGAACTGACTAGCTATAGTGTCAAAGAATGTTTACCTGTGGGTGTTTAGAACAGATGTAAATTAGGTTTACTTTCACATATTCTACTTTTGTTTTTTGGGCTTACTAGCACAATTCACCCCTACTCCTTGCTTATCAACATGGTTAAGGTTAAAGACCAGGCCACAAGGTAAAAGTCAGTGTTAAGTGAGGATGGAGGCTCACCACAGCATTCCTTAACTGCCAGGTTAAGGTCGAACCTCTGCGAATCATGACCCAGCCAACTTGACACAGAAGCCTATCCATCACAGCCACCTTTAATCTCATTTCATACTTTGACATCTATTACTGCCAAAAGTATATCATTAGTGCACAAAATAATTGGGTAGTAGATACTTTTTACTATGCTTGTAAATGCAAACTATAGGGTAATGAATGACAGGGTCAGTGAGTGAGGAGGAGCCGTACTTACATTGCCCTCTATTGTTTATTTGCCCTTTCCTAAAAGACTGATGATCTCAGAATTGCTTTTTAGTAATGTTTTACCAGAGACTTAATCTGCATTGCGCATGTTTAATTTTGCTTGGGACTTACATGTTTATACTAACTGTTTCTCCTGGATACCAATTCGTCTACCCACTGGGGTTTCTGAAGGGAAATTCTCCAACAATAGCTTGTTAATCAAAATGTCTTATTATTTCTCATATTACATATATATTTACAATGAGTATCCTCAACTGATTTTTATTAATACTCTCATTCTAGCCTTTTAGGTATTTATAGATTTAATGATTACCATAATTTTTTATTAGGTAGTATTTCAGTGGGTGAAAGAGATTACTTCTTTACTTTCTTTTTGTCCTTCATTTTTACTTCTTCCTTAGATTCTTTAGAATCTTATTTCAAGTTTTCTATTTTTTTCATATATTTTATATTACAAACGACCCTGTGTCTGGGTAATCTACAATATTAGTAACACCGAATCAGAATCAACTTGATGGAAATGAGTTAGCGTATTAAAACTAAGCTTAGCCTTGAATTGCTTTTTTAAGTAGAAAGCAAGTATTTTGAGAATGATAAGGAGAACAAATGTACAAAGTGCTTGATATATAATGGATGGGTTTATGAGCCCCCAAAACAATAATTTAAAAAAGAGATAGTTTTTAAGATAAGTTTTCAAAGTATATTATTAACCTCAGTAAATAAAGCAAAATTTTGATTCTTTTTGGGGGGAGGGGAGCATCACTGCCCTCTGGTGGTCGTGGGAGCTACCCAGCCTTGCTCCTGGAAAGCTGCTGCTGGATTCAAACCATCAAGCCCATGGGCTGCAGTCCTGCATTCAACCACTACACCACCAGGGCTCAGCTTCAAAATTTTGATTCTTTTGACTACAACTCTTTTGCTAAGTTAGGGAATATCTCAGAATTGCATGTGTAAGACTTAAAAGCCCATAAAGTAAGCTTAATTAGAACATCAATTTACATGCTCATCAAGTAGATTCTTTATTTCCAAATGATTTGTTGTAAAAAATAAGGATAACCAGTAAAATTCTGAGTAATGGCTACATGACTGAATAAGTGATGGATCATAATCTCTATTAGTAACCCATCGAAAATAAATTCATATAACGTGTTTTTATTTACTTTCCTTTTTAGATCAAAGAAAGCAAAGAATTCAATTGATAAATCAACTGAGACTGACAATGGCTATGTATCCCTTGATGGGAAAAAGACTTTTAAAAGCAGTGAAGATGGAATATTAACCCATGAAGCTCAGTGTGAAACCATTCGATCAGAAGAGACAGCCTGGAACACAGGGACACTGAGAAACATTCCCAGTAAAGTAGGTGATTTTTATGTACACTGATGTAAAGTGACTTCGATTGAGTGATTACCCTTGATTGAGTGATTACAAAATTGTGTATTTTGTCCAGAGTTTATTCTGAGACCTTATGAATCACACTGATGAAGCAGAAAATAAAATGTTATGATTAAACTTGATTGCCAATGCAACCTAACTTCTCTAAATTACATAATAGCCCTGGTTTTTCCAACAAGTTAAACCACTTTATATTTTGTAGTTGGTACTCGTTAGTCTTTATCTTTTCTTTTCTTGTTTCTGTTTTAGTACTTTCGAAATAATTCTAGAAGCGCTTGTATTAGGAAGTTGGAATGCCATTCATATTCACAGTTGGAAAATAGTATGTTTCTTCTATATCTTTAGTATTAGTGCATCTATTTTATTTTTCTTTTTAATCTGAAAACAATTCTTTATTGAACACATTTTTTAAGGAGAATAATAACTTGTGGGCTTTTCCAAAAGAACAATTAAGCAGGCCACTGTTTAAAGGCTTAATGTTTTCTCTCTTTATTTTGTAGAATTTTTCAGATTAGACAATTTTCTTAAAATGATCAGGTTAAAAGATGTTAGCCTTCAGTGGTTCCCCCCCCCCAAAAAAAAAAAAAGATGTTAGCCTTTATTACATTTAGGAATGTGAGGACTCATATTTTGTGTGGAGGAAAATACAGAGGAGCTTTTCTAATCTTATGTACCTGTGACTTCCCGATAGTATACATACTTTCAACACTATAGAAAAGCTTGGAGCCACAATAAACTATATTGTCCCATACTCTGATTGTACATATTCTAAGCATTTACTTCTTGATAATATGAGCCTCACATCACTGTCACCACTCAGCATAGGCCTTTTCTTAAGCTTGTAAACTTACAGTATTCAAACATCTTCAGGTATATATTCTTACTAAAAGGTATATGAAAAAATGCAGATATTGATAAAACTTAGACTCTGGCATACCTTAATTAAGATTTATTGTAATGTTGATATTCCTTACAAGTAGATATATGCAAAATATGTATCTAATATGCAAAATTATCTTTCCTTGCCCCATAAATCATTAATACATCAGTGCCGAGTCTTATAATAGGTGGCATCTTCTAATTGAAAAAATACTGTAATTAGTTCATCACAATGTCTTCTCAGGTCCTCTTAAGTGATCTCTGTCCCATTTTTTTTCTTTTCTTGATTTTGTAAGGGTTTTATATCCTATAATGGGAAAAATTGATTTGGGTCTGTACTTGACAAAAGGTTGTTGCATTTAAAATTAAAATAACAGTATCATCATTGATTTATGACATTTTTTCCCCAGAAAATCAGATAGTACTAATAAGTTGCTTTGATGTATTTGAAGGTAACATGAAGTGTAGTATTTGAATGATATGTACAAGGGGACTTAAAAGGTTACAGAAAGATTCCATTTTCTTCTAAATTTCTTTTGTCCATTAACTTTTTTAGATCCCGTGTGTGCAATTTTTAATTTTAGCGCTATTAAGGGTTTTTTTGGCATCACTGCCCTTTGGTGGTCGTGGGAGCTATCCAGCCTTGCTGCTGCTGGATTTGAACCGCCAAGCCAGTGGGCTGCAGTCCTGTACTCAACCACTATGCCACCAGGGCTCAGTGCTCTATTAAGTTTTGTCTGCAATAACATGTACTTTCTCTCTGTATTCTTAATGTAGGATACCCAAAGGACAGTAACTAATGTGTCTGATGAAGTCTCCAGTGAAGAAGGTCCTGAAACAGGATACCCATTGCGCCGTCACATGGACAGGACTTCAGAAAGCATTCTTCGGAATAGAAAGTCACACCAATATAAGAAACATTATCCCAATGAGGTATACACTTTGACCTTACATATATACACACAAGCCTATCTCTTAGGTTATTAATTTGAAACTTCTTACAACAATTGGATATTATCGTGAAAATTTAAATGTTTCCTATTAGTATTAATATTTTATATTGTTATATGATCGGTTTTCTTAGAGTAGCAGCTTCAGGTTCATTCATGTACTGCCATCCTATTAACTAGTAGACACACATCACACACTCGTACACTGTCTCTGAAGACTCCTCCATTCAGTTTGCAGTTTACTATTAAAGAAGGCCATCATGAAGAAGAGAATTTGTGAACTCTCAGGTCAGTTCCTTCCACACTTTGAAGGGCTTTATAGCTTCTTGAGTTTGGCAAACAAGCTATTATAAGTGACTTTCTTCACACTACTGTCATATCAACTTCTGAATTTTTTTTTTTGTTATTCTTACCTAAACTCTTCCAATTCTGTCACATATCTTAAATGTAAAACTATTTTTTAAAAGAAACCATTCAGTTATATTTCCAAACGTTTTATTCTAAGGATAGATTTTTTTCTTTAGGTCCAAAGAAAATGAATTATTTTTAATGTAACTTTTTGATAAATACACTCTTTCTCTCTTTTTATTCTACTTTATTACTTTTCTCATTGATAGTGTCGAGTAATCTTCTGGACAATCACGATAGTGTGCTGGGCTATGTTGAGCCCTCAGGCTATGAGGGTTCCAAGCGTTGCTCTTTGTACATTGTTCCCTGTGATGGTATCTCTAGTGAACATCTCAGATGACTGTGACTGCGTATCTCCCTCAGTGACAGATACCAGTGTGTCTGTTCCTTGTCTCCTCACCCACATCATCTGATAAATGATTCCCTGTTCTTAATTAAACCAGATAGCCAACCTTGTGAAGGTCTCAGGCCTACTCAATACATACATAGTTAGAAGTTAATTGGTGCTGGAAGAGGGCCAGAGTGGTTTCACTGGACTCCTATAGATAAGTTATTTTGCTTTAGGGGTTGTTATTTTCACTCTCTGATATTTATTCTTCTTGATTTGCAGCTGTGGTTTGAAATATTGACATTCTCGAAGGGCAGGTATTTGAAGTAAACATATTGCTGCTAAATCATTTGGTTTGCAAGCTGAGTCAGGCTAGTAATTAACTCATTAACCTTAGTTTTAAATCTCGCCAATGATTTTTAAAAGTATGTAAAAGTAAAATCTTGGGGCTGAGCCCCGGTGTCGTAGTGGTTGTGCACGGCCCACTAGGATGGAGGTTCAATTCCAGCTCACAGGAGCAAAGACTGGGCCTCCTACTCCCACCACCAGAGGGCAGTGTTGCCTAAAAATAAAAAAAAATTAAACTCTTGTATTTGAATTCTTCATCTGTAACTAGAAGAAATTGAAATGCTGCATCTAGTTTCCAAACAGTTGCTCCTTTTGAATCTTCAGTGAACTTCAAATGGCATAAAAAACAGAAAGGAAAAAAAGAACCCTCCTTTGAATAAGTAAAATTAAGATAGAAGATAATAAGTGCTCTTATACAACTTTTTTTTTTGTAGTAAAAATGACTAATTTCAGATTACTGGTGATATTTTTATCTTTAGATAAGGCACTACAATAGTGTTTGGGAAAGCACTTTGTGTCTTGGCAGAGCTGATATGCTTCACTGTAGGATGACCAGGGAGTAAACAGCTCAGCCATTTGTTATAAACAGTTCAAATGTTCATAGATAATACTTTTTATAGGTATATAATATAGATGTACTTCTTATGATGTGTAATTTTTCAGAAAGAAATACCCAGTCTAATATCGGATGAGCTTGGTATATCATATACCAGGCTTCTGTGTGTGTGGGATCAAGGGGGCTGAGGGTGAGGTAGGGGATCTTGCCATTAATACATAGTATTTGATTTAATCCCACTGGGTTTTGTTGTTTATTCGTTTGTTTATTTTGCCACCATCTTCTATCTACTATACAAAGAGTCTTCAAAAGTAGAGTGAAAAGATAATAGAATTTTCCACAAACTCTTTGGCAGCTTCCTATTGTATGTACTCTCTTGGCTGTAGACGGCTTGCTTAGGAACACCTCCTGCTTGCCCTTTAATATCTGAAGTCACACTCACAGGAACCAGGCCCCACTAGCAGCAAATTCCTCATCACAGTCACCTTCAGTTATCAGCATGGGCAGATTTTAAGTCAATGAACAAGTAGAAGGTTAAATAAGAACACTGGCATCTGGTCATATTTATGTACAAATTCTTAAAAGGCACAGGAACAGAACTCATTCTCATCCCGGGAACTACCCTGTATGAATCTGGTTTGGTGTTTCAGGTCTCCTGTCAGGAAGAAAGTAAGGAAATTACTTTATTCTTGGGATAGAAGGAAACATCCTGGTGATCTGACAATTCTTTAAGTATTTGATGTGATTTCTACTCCATCCTCCCTTGTTTAACTCTAAATACTTTTCATTTGTATTCTCTATTGTAGACAGACATTTTCTCTAGTGAAGGTAGCAGCTGATGGGAAGCATCATCATAAAACTGTGTGTTTGGTTGGAGTCCCGCTATCAAAGTGGCTTTCAGAAAATTCTATCACTCATCTTAGCTTCAGTTTCTGCACCTGTAAAAGAAAGAGAGCCAATCTCATGAGCTGGTTAGGATTAAGTACGATTATGTGCATATTAACAGGCCAAAGTATTTATCCTGTAAATATTTACTACTTTCAAATAAAGGCTCTGCCTCCTCAGAATTTGGTTACATGTTTAGTTTTAATTGTCTATCTAATAATTTGAAATGAATAAAGCTACCAAATCAAGTGTGGCTTAATTAATTTTAATTAAATAAATTAAAATAAATTCTTTTAATTCTAAAAGTTCATGCATTTAAATTTCAGTCATCAGTTGTTTGTGAAATTCATAGTGTCTATTTAATATTGCAGGTAAAATTCTAATTGAATTATAAACAGTTATAGACAATAGTCTTAAAAGTTTGCATCTGTAAAATAACCCTCTTATTAAACAGTATTTGGCAAAAATATGCTTACAAAGAATTATAGGTATTTTCTTAGTCTTTAACCCATTCATTTCAGTTAAACAGGCATCTAGACTTTAATTTCTGATTATCAAGGTTGCTTCAGAAATTATTGATAGCTAAATTAGCCTTCAAGTATCTTAACTTGGCAATTTTGAATATTTAGCAACTTCTTTGCCTTGTTATCTAATGAAAACTGTCATGAGAATTGCGTAAGCTTCAAATATTCTAATTGACATAGTGAGTATGAAATACTTTTGGAGTGCTATTTATAAAACAAAGCAGACTGATTCTTCCCCTTTCTCCTTTTTTTCTTTCTATATTTTTCCTCTCTTTTTGTCTTAGTAATTTTAACCCCTTTTTTTAAAACAAAAATTTTACTGTTTGTTTCCCTGTAATAATTCTTCCATAAGCACTCTGTCAACAAACTATTTTGTGTCCATGGTAACTCATTCTAATAGCAACAAAATAGCCATCAGTCATGTGCCATATTCATTCAAAATCTTGTGTTACCTGTGTTAAAGATGGCTGGAAATAGTGTTTGGTATCTCTCCTCTGTGGACTTAGTGTTCTAGGATGCTTGAAACTGATGTCTTTGAGATTATGAAATATATGAACATTTAAATAATGCAGACAACATTGTAAATGTTGGAAAATAATATGTAATATATTGCCAATTCAATATAAAAATAATAATTCAGGGGCAAAATAATCACTTGATCATAATTAGCCTATTACCTCTTCAGGAAAAAGGGAAAAAGATTATTCAGTGCTTGCCCCACTAGCAATAAAAAACTTTAGTACTGTAGCCTACCACCCGAGATAGAGTGTAGGCGTCTATTTTTGCAGCCAGTGCCCTTCTCCGCACCCACAGGTGATGGATGGTATTGTCCACTTCGGGAAGCACTGCTTTAGACAAAAGGTAGAAGCAAACATTCTTAACCTTTATGCTTTGTGCCGGTTATGTACTGAAAACTACAGGGTAGCTCATTTCATTTTCAACCGTTCTTTAAGGTGGGCTGTTTTAGTTCCTACTGATAACCAAAGAAACAGACCTTGAAACAAGGAGAAAGCCAGCTTGTCAAGGGAGAGGATGGTATTTCCTGCTACTTTGTTAAACAGGCTTCAGTGGAGAATGGGGTAAAGATAAAGGTTGAAACATAATCAAAGACTAGCGTGGCAAAGGACAAGCTTGTGTATGGCAAAGGAGTAACCCGAGAAGAGGGCTGTGTGCGGAAGTGGAAGACCAGGTGAGAGGTCTGTGAGGATGAGCTCCCTGCGTGAAGAGGTTCCCACTCTACCCAGGGAGCCCCAGAGGGCTTTGGTCAAGAAGAATGAGAGCAGCTGCATGTGCAGAAGGTTCATCTAGACAGAGAGGAAGGCCTTTTAGGTAGTAGACACTTAGAAGAGCAGTCTGTGGTTTGGCTGATAAAAGTTGAACTCTGTTGAAAGCATGCACAAGAGAAAGGGATATGTGTAAAATGTTTTAAAGGTAGAGTTCACGAATCACAAATACTAGTAGCTCTTAAAAAGAAATAAAAAATGTGAGCATACTGACTATAAGGATCTTAACCTTTTC
Source organism: Nesogale talazaci (assembly GCA_004026705.1). NCBI lineage: Eukaryota > Metazoa > Chordata > Mammalia > Afrosoricida > Tenrecidae > Nesogale > Nesogale talazaci. The sequence continues at coordinate 4,188 of PVJH01027020.1, read as the reverse complement.
ATTAAGTAAAAAAGTTCTTTTAGATTAGTTTATAAAATGAAATATATCTTATTTTGAGGTCTTTTTACATTCAATGTTTCTAGAGTAAAATTAATTGGAAATTGTTTAACCTAGGCTTTTAATTTTTTCTTTCATTCCATAGGTTATCTCAGAAACCTATAATGGCAATTTTCTGCATGGTTTTGAGTTTTTTAATTAATTTTGTGCCAATTTATTGAACTCCTCTGAGAAACAAATGCAGTTGATAAGGAAAGTTATTACTAAAAAACACTAGAGTAAGAAAATAACTTCCAATAAACACACCAATTAAAGTCAGCTAGTATGCGTTGTGCAGCTTATATGAACCTAGGCTAGTTTCTGCCTGCCAAAATTCTGAGCATTGTGTAAAAGGAAAGAGAAAATAAGTGCAATCTTTGCACTTGCAATGGCAAGTATCACTGAGCTGTTAAATGAGATAAAATTTAAAAACATTTTCTGACTATTCCACTATCCTTTGACAGTGTTTTGGTTGTTTTAGTAAATAGTTAATGCATGGTTCTGATAGAATCCTTTGTGTTGGAAAGGGTACATTAATTGTATTAATGTCAAAGAATATCTTGATTTCAGGATGCCCCTAAATCGGGTACTAGTTGCAGCTCTCGCTGTTCAAGTTCCAGACAGGATTCTGAGAGCACAAGGCCAGAATCTGAAACAGAAGATGTCTTATGGGAAGACTTGTTACATTGTGCAGAATGCCGTTCATCTTGTACCAGTGAGACTGATGTGGAAAATCCTCAGATTAATCCCTGTGTGAAAAAAGAATATAGAGATGACCCTTTTCATCAGGTTGGTTTACAGTGTTGGATTATGTGGAACTATCAGCCAAGCTGCTTTGAATATGTGTATGCAAACTTTATAGAAGTGAAGAAAAATCTTACATTTAGTTAAAATGGTGTTTCTATAATTTCTCTTTTTTCTATGTGAGTTGTGGTTGACTTCATTAGAACATAGAATCGCAGTCTTTATATCACAATTAAGTCTCTTACCTTGCAGATGTATTCTGGAGAAGTTGTTGGTAAATGGAGTTTTGTAAATTAAATTGTATTTGGATACATTAGTCTCTTTCTCATTCAACACACTTAATGGCCAGATTCATATACATGTAGGCTGAATTACTACCTGTATGATTTTGATTTTATTGTCTGTTTCTTAGGAATATCAACTTTATCTCCTACCATCTGTCAATAGCCACATGTGGATAGTGGCTATGATATTGAACAGTACAGATCTATCTAAATACTATAACTTTATTTGAATGTCTCAGTGGTATCTCAGCTTTGACCAAGATGTCCCTGTTGTCTTCTGAACCTCTTTGTCCTTTTGCAAGCAAAATATTGGTGAATGGCATTTCTGTTTACCCACTCATTTGTGTAGAAACCTGCTGATCATTTAGAGTCTTTACTCTTCTTAGCATTCTCTCTCTCTCTCTCTCTCTCTCATCCATCTCACATCAAATTCTGCCAAATAAAAAAGGTAAACCACTAGTGACTACAGACAGATGAGAACATCCTTAATTAAGGGTAGCTACCAGAGAGCCTTCTGAAAACTTGCAATTAATAGTGAAATTCTAGAAGCATTTCTATTAAAAGAGGCATAAGACAGAGCAATCCATTATTCCTGCTCTTTCTTTCAGAGTCCTGAGAGGTTATACGGCAGTAAGTGGAATGTGTGGTGTGGGATACTGTGAATGAATGAATAAGTAAGGTCCTGCTGGAGCCCTCTGCCAATGAGTCGGTTCCAATAGCAGCTCTATATTGCAGCAGTTCTCGGTCTGTGGGTTGCAACCCCTTTGGGGGTCAAACGGCCCTTTCTCAGGTCACTGATTCATAACATTAGTGAAACTATAGTTATGAAGTACCAATGAAAATAATTTTATGGTTGGGGGTCACCACAACATGAGGAACTGTATTAAATGTATTAATTAATTAATGTATTAAAGGCATTAGGAAGGTTGAGACCTACTGCTATATAGGGCTTCTGAGGCTATGCATCTCTATAGGAATAGATAACCCATCTTTCTCTTATTGAGTGGCTGGTGGGTTTGAACTGCAGACCTTGTAATTATGGGCAGTCCAGCGCTTACCCAACCGTGCTTCCAGGTAAGGGATACCTCCTTGTGGTAGAGGGTTAAGTCAAAACCAAACTTCCTGGCATGGAGTCAATTCGGACTCGTAGCAACCTAGCAGACAGGGTGGAGTGGTAGAACTGGGATTCGGAGGTTGTAGATCTTCCCGGAGCCTCGGCTCTCAGTTTCAGACTCCTGGTCTTGCATTTAGCAGCCCACTCCCTCCACCACCAAATAACACTCACCGTCATCGAATCCATGACAAGTCATAGGTCAGTGTAGCTCTTTCCCAGTTTGTTTTTGTGGCTGAAGCTTTTTTGAGAAGTAGAAAACTCTTGTCTTCCTCCTGAGGAGGGACTGGTGGATTGTACTTACACTGACCACCCATCTTGTAAGCACTGCACCACAGAGATACGGGACAGAAAACCCAGGTCAGCTCCACAGTGTGCGATTTCCCATTACAATAAGGGAAAGGACGATGAGTCACATAGTTCTGAGTCAAAAGATTATCTTCACACAAAAACAGTACCTCAATGAAAAAGCAAACCTTCAAAGCTTTTAGAAGGAAACGGAAGAAAATCTTTGTTATTCTGATGTACAAAGACTGTAAAACAAAATCCAAAGAACACAAACGTAAGATTGGAGATATTGATAAACTTGAGTATTTTAAAACTCTACAAATTAAATGCGAGCATTATTAAAGGAGGAGCCACTGCATGAGAGAAGGCATTTTATAACACCTTAACTATCCAAAATTTGATATATTGAACATATTAAAACTTTACAAATGAGTAGATAAAAGGCAAAAGGCTCAATAGAAAATTGGACAGAAAGTAGAAGCTCGTGTCACTTTCCTTAAGACCAAGGAAATGTAAAATGTGAGCAATGAGATGCCATTTCAAATTGATCAAACTGAAAAATGTAAAATCTGATAAATTGACTCTATTGGCAAGAATGTGAAGAATTGGGAACTCTAGTACTGGTATTAAAAAGAATTTATGCATCTATATAGGAGAGCTGTGTGTCATGATTTAGTGAAATTGGAGGTCTGCATGCCTAGGAAATTCACTTCTAGGCAATTCCAGAAAATAAGCACAAGGAGATATGAGATGTTCATTGCATTGTTTGTGATAGTGAAAAGTTGAAATTAAGCTGACAACTTACAATATTAGAGTGAGTAAATCATGACATGCAAATAAATCATGATAATAAAATACAGCAGAAAAATGGAATGAGCTTAGTTCTGTTAACATGGATAAATTTTATAAATATAATTTTGAATTGAAAAGTCACAGAATGATACATATAGTATATCTTAGACATGTAGTTTTAATATGTATTGAACTTATTATTTATAGATAGAAGTATATGCAGTAAAAGTGTAAAAATATGCAAGGGGATAGAAAATGTCAAGGATAATATATCTGTTGAATAAAGGAAGGGAAAGGAAGCAAGGAATGGTCCAAAGTAGTTTTTTATTTTTATCAAGGTTTTATTAAAATTTCTGAAGCAAATATTGGGGCGCTGCTAAAATAAGACAAGATTAGTAGTACTATGTCTCTGATTGAAGTTTTCCACTTAAGAATATGTCCAACCACCAAAGAACAAGAATCACATCATTACAAAGGAGGAGGAGAGCAGGGTGGAGACCTAAGGCCTACTGGTGGGTAATCGATCACCCCTTTACAGGGGAGTCACGGGGAGGAGACAGACCAGTCAGGGGGCAGCCAGGCAGTGATGATGCATACAAGTTTCCTCTAGTTCCTGAAGCTTTCCTCCCGGTCCCCCAACCATCATGGTCCCAACTCTACCTTGCAAATCCAGATGGACTGGAGAAGTCACACTAGCATAGAGGGGAACTGGAGATATGGGGAAACCAGGATGGATGGGCCCCTTCGGACCTATGGTTAGATTGGAGATACTGGAAGGGTGGAGGGAAGGGGGGGTAGAGAGATGGAACCAACAGCAAGGATATATACACAAGCTCTTATTTGAAGGACGGGCATCAAAGGAGTGGGTTGGGGGAGAGGTCGGGCAGTGGCAGTGTACGATATGACAAAACAATAACAATGTATAAACTATTG
>PVJH01027019.1:0-29260 GCA_004026705.1 Nesogale talazaci | reverse complement strand
TTGGGGGGGGGGGGGGGAACATGGGAAATGGGAAGGATGGGGACATGAGGTGGTGTTGACCAACCCAGGGATAAGGGAATAACAGATGATTCAAAATCAGTGACAAGATGGGTGTGAGAAGCCTGATTTGGATGGGTCAAGAGTAATGTAACAGAAAAAATACTGAAACCCAAATGGAGACTGACTGAGCATGGTAGTGGGACAGGAGAAAAGTAAAAGGAAATAGATGAGGGAACTGGGGAGAATAAAGGGCATTTAGAGATGACTAAATACAGACATGTACATAGTTGAATATATTTCTATATAATGCTGGGGAAATAGATCTACATACATAAACTTAGAGCGTTAGTAATAAGATAGCAGATAGGCAATGGACCTCCACTCAAGTACTTCCTTGATGCAAGAACACTTTGTTCTATTATATTGACATTCCATGATGCTCACCTTCCTGACACGATCACTGAAGACAAATGTGTGCATAAGCAAAAGTGGTGAAGAAAGCTGATGGTGCACAGCTACCAAAAGATGTAGTGTCTGGGGTCTTAAAGACTTGAAAGTAAACAAGCAGTCATCTATCTTAGAAGCAACAAAGCCCACATGGAAGAAGCACACCAGCCCATGTGATGATGAGGTGTTGAAGGGATCAGTTATCAGGCATCAAAGAACTAAAAATTATATCATTATAAATGAGGGAGAGTACAGATTGGGGATCCAAAGTCCATCAATAGGTGAAGGGACATCCCCTTACAGAGTGGTTGTAGATAGGAGATGAGCCAATCAAGGTACTGTGTAGCAACAACACAATATGCAACTTTCCTCTAGTTCTTAAAGTGCTTCCTCCCACCCACTATCATGATCCCAATTCTACCAGACAAATCCAACTAGACCGGGAATGTACACTGGAGTTGAAGACATGAGGAATTCAGGACAGATGATCCTTTCAGGACCAATGATAAGAGTGGTGATGCTGGGAGGGTGGAAAGAAGGTGGAGTTAAAAGAGGGAACCAATTACAAGGATCTATATATAACCTCCTCCCTGGGGTATGGGCAACAGTGAAGTGGGTGAAGGGACACATAAAACAGTGGATGGCATGACAAAATAATGACAATTTGTAAATTATTTAGGGCTGATGAGGGAGGGAGAGTGGGAAGGGAGGGGAAATATTGGGAGCTGATTCCAGGGTTCTAAGTAGAAGGAGAATGTTTTGAGAATGACAATGGCAGCAAATGTGGCCTGCATACAATTCATGTATGTATTGATGACGATAAGAGTTGTATGAACCCCCAATAAAATGATTTAATTTAAAAAAGAAGGTTTTCTAAGCCAGTCCAGTCCAATCCACAAGTCCAGTCTAATCCACAAGCCCATATGTCTAATACCAGTCTATAAAGTCTTCTTCAGCCTCACAAATGCAATGATGCCGAATGCAAGACAATCACTAGCCAAATGGATAGAATGCCTTTGGAGCCAGTGGCATTGTAAACATCTCAGTGCTAGCAGGGATCTCCAAGTAGCTTCTCTGGCTTCAGAGGTCTGGTTGCATACATGTGGCTTGTCCAGCTCAGGACACTAGAATAGCTCCATGTGGCTTCTCAGGGATGTCTCGCAGGACTTAAATCTTGTCAGTAGAGAGTCTCCAGGGAAGTGAACTGAGAGAGACAGTGTGTCCGCCTCCAAGAAGGAATTACACATTTTCCAGAATTGTCAGGAGAAGGCCATGCCCACACAGGGGTTTCATTGACTATCTCTAGATTGACAGGCTAGGCTCCACTCCTACGCTCTTAATCGTCAAAATGACACCAGATTAGGTGACTGCCACACACATGTTCTTTCATGAAATTAGTTGCAAACCCAGCACTCTTCCTACTCTCTCCCTGGAGTCACTGTTTCCATTGGCCCACCATCCCTCTCCTTCCTACTTTCTGAACATTGCCATCAGAAAAATTGTCTAATTGTTCATGGTTCTTGAAAGCAATTCCTACTGGGTGCTATAGTTCACTTTATAGGTCTGTCTACTGATGGATTGAAAGGGCATCTCCAAGAGTTGGAACCCACTAGGCCCTTAAAGGGAGAAGAAGATATTCTCTGTTTCTATAAAGATTTATAGCCTCAGAACTCCACAGGGACATTTCTACCCTGCCCTCAAAGGACACCATGAGTCAGAAGCAACTTGGTGGCAGTGTGTGAGAATTATTTCCTTGAATTGTTGGTTTTCTTTACCCTTCTGTGTGCTGTGGAGGACAAGAAGAAGAACAATTGTATCTCAGATGGCCACTCACCTGCTTTTAAGACCCCCAAGTGCTACTCATCAAAGTAAGCTGTAGAGCAGTAGTTCTCAATCTATCTAATGTGCTGTGACCCTTTAATACAGTTCCTCATGTGATGGTGACCCCCCCCCACCCAACCATAAAATCATTTTCATTGCTACTACATAACTATACTTTGGCTACTGTTATGAGTCAGATGACCCCTGTGAAAATGTCATTCAACTCCCAAAGGGGCGGCGACCCACGGGTTGAGAACCACTGATGTAGAACATTGAATAATGAATAATGAACATGAATAATGACCTAGATGCCAACACATCTAAAAGTCCTCGGGGACTATAGTTTTACACCCTCATGCAGAATGAGTCTGTCCTACAAGGTGTTTGGGTGTGACTAAAAAGCTTGGATAACCTTGTCACCTGTATGCTCTCCTATACATTTGGGTGGATTTGCAACACATGCAAACACATAGCCTCTGCCAAATCTATAGATGCTCACAGGAAAGCTCCATATGGCAGTCCAAACCTCTTCTGCTTATATACTCATATCTTTCTCTCTATCTGTTCATGAATCACTGTTTATTGTTCCTGCTTCTTCTACCTGATTCTGTATGTCATAGTATTTATAGGTGTAGCCTTTCATTCCTGCATTCCTCCCATTGCCTGGCTTTACCTTGGTCATGTTGTACTGACTTTCTTAGTGTGCACTGTTTGTCCCTGCAGCCAAATTCATATATTAGATGACATTTGCCTTCCCTCCCCCCACCACACCTGGTAGCCATCAAGGGGAATACACTATTTCTTAGCTTTTTACAATCGTGATCTCAGAGGAGATTTGTCCTTTTGTGGTAGACTTATTTCACTTAGCGTAACACCCTCCAGGTTAATCCATGCTGGATCAACATTTTTGTGGATCTATCATTATTCTCCGAAGTTGTACAGTGTCCCATCTCATTTTTGCTGCAATTTTATTTGACCTCTAACATGTTTCTATTTTATTCACTGAATTAAATGATCATTTTCTCTAAAACATGGATCATGGAGCAGATGCCTTCACTCATATAGTCAAACACATTTGAGAATGTTTTCTATGTACTAAACACAACATTTGATGTTCAGAAAAAATACATGTGACCTGGATCTAGCCATAGAGGAGTTTATCATTCAATGGAAGGGTAAGAAATAAAAAGAAATATGCATAGCAATGTGATGAGTGTTGTGTTGGATGAGCACAAAGTGTGTTTTGGAAAAGTGGAGGAAAATGTGTCTTAAGGGAATTTAAAATGTCCCAGAAAGTGACACTTTGATTTATTCTATAAGAAGTAGATTAGTAAAGAATGTGTAAAATGATGAAAGAATATTCCAAGGAGGGTCAAGGTAAATGGTCAAGAAAGAGCACAGCTTATTTACAGTATTGAACTAATTGGAACTGAATAGACTGGGGAGGTTAAAAAATGATAAGGACAAGACTCATAAAGGCATTAAATAGCAAACTAAGGATTTGGACTAGAAGAGACACTAGGCTGCTGTGGAGAAAAAATATATAACCTTTTTAAGTTTTGCACACAGAGTGGCTCACAAATCACAAGTATGCAGTTCTATGAAATTGCATAAAACAAACACCTCATGTAAGATTCAGGAAGAGAACACTATCAGTATATGTGGAAGGGTTTTAAACAATGGAATGATATTATCCAACTTCTACTGTATGGTCTCTTTGTGGTGCACAAGAGAAAGAAACTGTTGGCAGGTAGATAATTTCAATCACAGAGGCATAAAGGACTTAGAGCAGTGATATTGTAAATAGAGAGGCAGAGATATATTTAATAAAATATCTGGGAGACAAAATCAATGCACGTTTTAATATATAGATGTGGGAAGTGATAGAGAAGAGTAATTTGAGACGTGAGGCTGAGTTAAGGGTTGGTAGGGATATTTTGCAGAGACAGCCACAATCCCCACCATCTATGAGAAGTGACTTTGTCACGTCTCTCATTAAATGTAAAATCCATCTCTGCCTTTTAAATCTGGTCCTGCTTGCACCTAGCTTCATGATAGCTATGTTTTAAGAAAGTCATCTTTAAAGCAAAAGGTCATTACTTTATAAATTAAAAGGCATAAACTCACTGCCATGGAGTCAAATCTGACCCACAGCAACCGGAAGATGTAGAGGTCATTCACAATGAAGAAAACTCTGGGCCCAATTTTTCTATAGGCAAGAATCAGACTCAGAAAGCTGATGCGTATAAACATGAGTCATTCCTTACTAAAAATAGATAAGAAGAAGAAGAAGACAGTTCAAACTATGGAAGCAAAGATCCAGAGGACAGAACCAAGAGTGTATTAGGATAATGTATTTAGGGACTGTTGGGTGTACAGTAAGCTTTATCCAAATAATTGGCTCTTTGTCCCTTACTTTTGGTAACCATAAACCCACTGGCATGGATTCCTACCCATAAGCACTTGATATAGGGTTTCTAAAACGTTAAGCATGTATGGGAGCAGGCAGCCCCCTCTGTCTCCTGATGAGTTTGAATCTTGTGGTTAGCAGTCCAGAGGTTACCTCACAGGACAACAAGCATTCTTTCTGATGGTGGTGGTGGTGGTGGTGGATACCATTGACTTGATTTTAACTTTAAGTAGCCTTACGAACAGGGCAAGACATTGTCTGGTGCTCTGTCATCCTCAAAATCTATATTAGAACCCATTTCCTGCAGGGTCTTGGCCTTTTTCACTAACCTTCTTCTTTACCAATCATGATGTCCTGTTCTAGGGACCTGTCTCTCCTGACGTGGCCAAAGTATATGAGATAAAGTCTCACCATCCTTTCCTCTAAGGAGTCCTCCTCTTGTCATCCTTTTTCATTCATTTGTTTGATATTTTTATATTTTATTTTATTTATTTCAAAACCATTTTATTGGGCCTTAATACAGATAATCACATCATTCCACAGTTCAATCACATCAAGCAGTACTGCAAAACTGCTACCACAATCAGTTTCAAGACATTCTTTTCCTTCTTGAACTATTTGGCATCATTGACACATCAGCTCCCTCTTGTACCACCACTGCCACCACCACCACCACCGTGTCCCCCAGAAACTTATTTCACTTGCTGTTCCTATAAGTTCATCAATCCTGGGTTTCATATACTGAAAAATGGACAAAAAACATGCAAAAAATTCACGAGAGTGATTACCAATGACATACACATCTGAGATAAATCCCAAAGTGAATGGAAAAAATACAAAAAAATGTTGGAAACTGGGGCTGAGCTCTAGTGGCGTAGTGGTTGTGTGCGGGGCTGCGGCCCACTGGGTTGAAGGTTCAAATCCAGCAGCAAAGCTGGGCTTCCTACTCCCACCACCAGAGGGCAGTGATGCCCCCAAAACAAAAAAAAAATGTTGAAAACCAAATCAAGCCTAACCTGCCTCAGAGGAGGAATCAACTGACAGGGTTGTTATCCTTTCAAATCAGGTTTGTCCCTTTGATCTTCTATAGTCATCTCTCCATTGCCCACTTTTCTCCCATTGCTCTATTATGGATAGAGGAAAATCACCAGAGGCTTAAATTTTCACGTGCCTATGATACGCTGGAGAATAGCATGACTGGGGTCAGGCACCCTTTAGTCTTCAAAGTAACACCCCTGTTCTTCCATAAAGAGGTCTTGTGCAGAAGATTTATCTAATGCAATATATTTTCTGAGGTCCTAGCTGCTGCTTCCATGAGCATTGATTATAGATCCAAGTAATTCTTGAAAATTCCAACCTTTTCTCCCATTGATCACAATATTGCCTACTGATCCAGTTGCGAGGATTCTGATCTTATTGACAATGAGTTATAATACATACCTAAGACCTAAAATCCTTGATCTTCATCAGCAAATGGTTCAAGTCCTCCTCACAGCAAACGCGGACGTATTATTTGCATACCATTGGTTGTTAGTAAGTTTCCTCCAATCCTGAAGCCACACTCTTCATATTACCCAGCTTCTCTGGTAATTTGCTCAGCATATAGATTTAACACATATGAGGAGATGATATAACCCGAACACACATCCTTCCTGATTTTAAAGTATGCACCATCCCTTTGTTCTGTTCCCACAACTGCCTCTTGATCCATGTACAAGTTCTAAATAACTTCCCAATGAAGTGTTCTGTGAGTCCCATTCTTCTCAAGGGCATCCACAGTTTATTATGGTCCACAGTCTTTGCATAGTCGATGAAACACAAGCAAACATATTCTGGTATTCTGTGCTTTGAGTTAAGATTCATTTGACATCAGCAATGATGTCCATTATTCCAATTCCTCTTCTGAATCTGCCCTGAACTTCTGGCAGCGTCCAAAGAGTAATACTTTTTCACCTCCCCTCGCTTTGACTGACACAGTCGATCAATTATAAGAGGATTGGGGTGGCATGCCTTATCCTTACTCAAATCACAGCCCTGATGTGGGTGTGGCTTGTAACACATACCGTTAACAAGATGATGAAAGGAAAAAGAACGTATCCAGGGAAGAGTGACTACTCCTAGGAAAGCAAAGCAAATGTAGGAAGGAGACCAGCACCTTTCTCATGAGCTGGGAGAGAGAACTGAGCTGACACCTGAGTGTGATCACCCAGCCTCCTCATCTGCGAAAAATTAAATAGCTTTCTGTTTCTGTCTAAAACCATCCTTTTGAGGCATTTCTGCTACAGCAGCCCTCCATTGCTTCGGCAGGTTGTGTGTCCAGTGTCTGTCTTCTTCAGCCCCATTGCTGTGTTCTTCTCTGAGATCTTCTGATTTTGCAACTCTTTTTTCTCTTCAAAGATACCGCTCCTCCTTTGGATAAGTCTACTCTTCTGCAAGTTGTGTCGAGTTTTAAATTTTGACTATTGACACAATTATCCCAAAGTTTGGGGCAAGTAAATTATCCCTCCATTTAACCTCCCACCCTTAGTATATTTGCCAACTGGATGATAGTGCAGTAGATAAAGAAAGGACATACAAAATAGAGAAAGTACCACATGTCAGAAGAGAAAAATGCCCTCCCTTAACTCCAAGTCAGTTTTCTAAAATGTTTATTTTGATAATACTAAATGCATAAAGATATAAGCATTAGGTTGTAAATCACAAAATTTGACAGCTCAAACCCATTAGAAAACTCCAACTTCAAAGTCCAGTTCAAACTTCAAGGAAAAAAGATGAGGTGATTTGTTCCAATAAAGATTGACAACATCAGAAAACCCATACAAAAAGTAATGGGTCCCAACTAATTTGGTCTCCCACGCCCTTTTCAGAAAAAAAAGACTATTCAGTACTCCCCTGACAATGAAAAGCTTTAATAGCATAGCCCACATTCTAAAATAAAGTGTACATATCAGCTTTTGCAGGCCTCGTGGGTTGTTTCAGCACACACACACACACAGAAAGTATCACACACATTGAGAAACTGATCTTAAGGCTCAGCAGGAGTCACAAGAGACTTGATGGGACTCATTTGTTGCCTTTTTGACTAAGTTCAAGTGTAGAATCCACTGGGTGGCAGTGGGAATCTTGTCTTTAAACATTAAAAAAAAAATTAAAGCCCCTTAAATATTTCTTGTTTTCAGTTCTGTTCTCTTTTTATGTGTCCTGCTTCCAAAGCCTTCTTATTTCTCCTTGGTACGCTCTTTTTAAAACGTACTTTTTGATTATATATGTGTGTGGCAATTATGTGCTTATGTTAATTTTATGACTGAAATGTAGGGGTGGAGTCTAGCTTGTTAATCCGGAGATAGTCAATGAGTAGCCAATGAGGCCTCCGTGTGGGCATGGCTTTCTCCTGAGACTTCTGGGAAATCTCGCAATATTTCCCTCATGAAGATGAGAAGCTATCTTCCCCAGTTGTTGGGAGTTAGTCTGAGAGACGATGAATCACGGAAAAGACAAGATGGCAGAGTCTGAGAAGCTGGAGAAGCCAGCGGAGAGACCGCACAGCTTTGCCCTAATGGAACCAGACCTCTGAAGCTGGAGCGGCATACTGTTGATGGACCCTGAGCCCTGGAAATGAGGAGCCTTGGGGAAACCCTGCCAGTGCCAGAATTCTGCACCCACTGACCTGTGACCTTGTGAGTCCGAAGGAGGTTTCATGGACTGATTTCGGGCATGTGGGTTAATATCGGACTTATGACTTTGAACTGGACTAGACTGGGATGCCTTCTTAGTGTCACATGCCTTTTGTATATAAACCCTTTCCTTATATCATATGCATGTCTTTGAAATTTGTTCCTCTAGTCTACCCGGACTAACACAGTGTGTATGTCAGTGTATTTAAAGAGTCTTCTCTTTCCCACTCCCTAAATAATCTTCATCTACTAGCATCTGCCGCCAACCTTTCCCTCTGTTGCTCTTCCTGCAGTGTGACCCAGCCTACACTCTGGGCTTTAATCTTGTGTTCAACTGAGTGCTCTAATGAGAAGGAAGCAAGACAAAATGAAGTATGCAAAATATCTCATGTATGGAAATGTTTATAAAGAACATGAGAAAAGAACCAGGAGAAGCTGGGAGAACCATCAGACTATGATGCCTTCCAGACTCCAAGTGAAGGAAACTAAAGTGAAACCCAACGCACTGCCATTGAGTTCTGCTTCATAGCAACCCTAGATGAGGGTTTGTTAGATTATAAATATCTATAGAAGCAGAGAGTCTCATTCTTCTCCAAAGGTATAACAGGTGGAATAAAAATGCTAGCTTGGTGATTAGCATCCCAATGCCAACCAGGATTCCTATCTGAAGGAAATAAGAAAGAACAATTGGGCAGAAGCTTCTGTGATTATTCTGACATGTTAAGAACTCTTTGGAGAGCTTTCAAAGACTCGGGTCAAAGTCACTTCTAGAAGGAAACCCCCATTGCCACAGAATGAACCCATCCTAGAATTCCTTCTATAGTCACTGAGTACGAGAGTCCTATGGAAAGCTTTGCTGCAAGGGATGAGTTTCAAAGTGCAGCAGCTGGGTACATGGGTTAATGGCATTCCCTACTGTCTGATTTAAGAGAAATAATCCTACGAATAGCACAACTCCCAGACTTTGATCTCCAGCCCTAGCTCCTTCTCTGAGCTTTCAACTGATAATTTTTAACAGTAAATAAATAATCAAATATCTTTTGTTAAAAAAAAATCATACATTCTTGATGAGCTTATGATCAATTTGGATAAATCAAATAAACACATAATCATCACACAATACAGCATGTGAGGCAGAAGAGACCCTTTAAGTTTAATGAATAAAGGAGTGGTATCCCATCAAATAATAAGAAGGAAAGGGCTCTCTAGGTTCTCAAATAGCATAAGCAATGACACAGTGTCACTGTGTCAGCAGAAAACAGCATGGTGAGTGAGAAACTTCAGGGTCTACTTCGTAGTCGCAATTGGTATTTCAATAATGAAAGTTGAGTATTCGTCAACTGAACACAAAACTGTGAAAAGAAGAAAGAGAAGGTATGTATTTAAGAGACACAATTTTGGAGGATTTAATAAGAAACCGGCTTTGGGATCATGGAAAAGAAGACTCTTCCCGGTCTGACCATGACCAACACCTGTCTCACTTCATATATTTCATCTCTTATCCATCATACTGCCATGCTATCAGTACGATACTTACACAGAAGCTTGTAGGCATGCTATACATGCATATTGACTCAATCAATTAAAAATATGAGTCCAAATCATGAGTTAAAATTATTTTATCGAAATCAGAATGATCATTTCTTAAAGGAAATTGGGAGTGCAAAGAACCAATGTGAGCGCTGGAGAATCAGACCAGAGTGTAAGATGCCAGGACTCGTGTGCAAACCCAAACCATGCAACTGGTTGGACAAGGACCACCTCACCCATAAATTATTGAATGCGAAGGACTTGTATGAAATGGCTGCCAGGGGAGCACCAGGTATTTGGCATTTGCTGTTGCCACCACTACCAAACTGAACCCCAAGTCTGTCTGTCAAGTTGCTTACTTCCAGCATCCAGTTTTGAGTGGTCTGCCTGATTTGTGGAACCTGAGTGTCTTGCTTGATTACGTCTCAAATACATGGGAGAAAGACACATCTGAGTTTTGCTGGCAAGGGAGAAAGAGACATCTGAGTTCTGGCTAAGTGTTTTCATCTTCCAACTGCAATTTTGGAAAGCAGAGGCTCTTAATGTGGGAAATACCTCAATGAATCTTTCCAAATAAATGATGATGGGTAGTCATGCATATGATGTGTATAGCTTCCCTCAACTTGTGATGGTATTTTTAAAATTAACTTAAATTGTTATTTAAGCAAATTGCTCAGAAGACTCATCAAAATATACTAAGAATGGTCCACACACACCTTCCCCAAGCTTCAAGATGTATGAGGCTCTTTCCTTGTGCAAACAGAGGAACTTTCATAAGTTTGATTGTCTACAGCATGCATTTTGCTTCTCCAAGCTTACCAAAGTTGGCTGAAACTTTCTTCCATTTAGTGAGTTCCATTATTTATCTTGGATAGAATAATAGTCTACTTTTTCTTCCTTCTTTAAATTGAAGTTTGGGGATGCTGTGTATCATTCTGTCAGCTACCACTGCTAGATCTTGAATAAAATTTGCTCAAATGTTTTATAGTCTAAACCAGTGCTTGCAGTACAACTTTCTATGGTCATAAAAATGTTCTATGTCTACAGAGCCCAATCAGATGTCAATAGCCACATAAGGCTTTGCACTTCTGATGCGTGGTGGCTAGAGCAAGTTTGGGTTACTGAATTTTCATTTTATTTAAAGTTAATTAATTTAAATAGAAATGTAAATAGCTATATGCAACTATATGCAACCAGTGAATTGGAGACTATAGGTCAAAATCTTAAATACTAAACAAAGAAAAAGAAAATCCAACATTCTTTACTTTCCCTTTCTTTACCATTTCTCTTTTCTTTATCATTCACTAGCAATCTCTGATTTAGCCTTTCGAATTTTTTCGTATATTAAAATCAACCAGAACTGTGTATAATCAGATAGATGAAACCAAGGTAGTCTAGGTCTAAATAATGGGGCAAAACGTGTTTGTGCTTTAATAGAAAATGATTGTCCTAGACTAGGCCTCTAAAGAAGCAAAATCAGTGAAGCTTATTTACGAATACATAAAGACAAAGAGAAAGGTTTACACTAAAGAAATGTCTTGCGTAGTTGTAGAGGTGGACAAGTTTCAAGTCCATGGGACTGATAACAATCTGAAGCTTTTCTTGACTTGTGTCGCTGAACACAAAATCCTCAAGTCAGATGTAAGGCTCGTGGCTGCAGAGGTGAACGAATCCAAATTCAGGAAGAAAGATAAAACGATCAATAGGCACTACAGCAAGCTGCTGGCTCAAGCTCAAAGCTTAGGGGTTGGATGATGAACCAGATATAGAATCCAAACCCAGCAAAAAGCAAACAACTTTCCCGCAGCACCCACTTATGCTGGAAGCACATCGTACCTTTGAGAAAACTTCTTTTCAACTGATGGACTGCGCACAGCAGATGGTTTTTATATTGTGCTAGCTCTGATTATGAAGGATTACTGGGAATCTTTCCTCCACCAAGTTGAAATGAAACCTTACCCAACACAGCGATCATACAGGAAATTATACGATGGGTAATAGATGAATCCATTTTAGCAATAAAGGAATAAATACTGTGGGCTGAGTCCCGGTGGCATAGTGGTTGAGCATGGGACTGTGGCCCACTGGGCTGGCAGTTCAAATTCAGCAGCAGCTCTCCAGAAGTAAGGCTCGGCCTCCTACCCCCACCAGAGGGCAATGAAGCCAAAAAAAAAAAAAAGGAATAAATACTGTATCTTTCGGACAGTCAGACACACCTGACTATATGATGCACCTAGTTTTAGAGCAGGAAAACAAGAAAAATATATTCTGAGCCAACTAGTACCAGTACACTAAAATATTCTGAAGTATCACACCTTCACACCATAAGACACACCCTCGCCCCCCCACCCCACTTTGGGGTGGGGGGACAAAAAGTGTGTCATGGTCTGAAAAATATGGTAATTCATATTGATTACACATGTGTCTTTAAAATCTAGTAATTGGGGAAAAAAGACCAAAATGCTATTAATGCAAATATGCATTGCAACACTTGAATTAAACTCTCACAAGCCCAGATCACTTGATTCCTTCTCATTGTGACCCTATAAGCCAGAGTCGAACTGCCTCTCTGAGTTTCTGAGACTGTAACTCTTTCTGGGAGCCGAAAGCCTCATCTTTCTCCTACTGAGTGGCTGGTGGTTTTGAACTGCTGACCTCATGGTTAACAGTGTAACGTATAACCACTATGTCACCAGGGCTCCCTTGGATTAACCTAGTGAGAGGAAATTAAAACACATTGATGGCATTAGAACAAAATCAATCTTATAATCAACTTATGTTTAAAATCAAACAAAAATACAGTAGTGGACGAGAATCACACGACTGCAAGGTAACTCTGATGATGCATCTACAAAGCAATTACAACTTACAGGTGCAATCATACTTTGTGGCTGCCTGACTTCCTCATAACAGATGCAATTTTACGTTATATGCACAAGAGTTTAGTCACCTTTAGGAACTCACGGGAAAGTAGAATCAAGCTGTCTAAAATCTGAATGCCTGTGTAATTGAGCATCCCTTTGCCTGAAAGAATTAGAGGTGGGATTATCTTTGCTTTATATTAGTTCACAAGTCTAGAAAAGTACTCTTACACTTTGAGAACCTTTGTTATAGAGGGAATATAATTGAATTGGACTCTGTTCTCACTTGCTGTTTTCCTTTCATTTGGGTCAGTGTCTCCAGAATTTAAGTAGGTAAACAAGCATGTCAAACAAGCTGTTTGGCTGAGCCCTGGCTGCGTAGTGGTTGAGTGCAGGACTGTGGCCCATTGGTTTGGTGGTTCAAATCCAGCAGCATCTCTCCGGGAGCAAGGCTGAGTAGCTCCCATGACCACCAAAGGGCAGTGATGTCCCCCCCAAAAATAAAATAATTAATTTTTAAAAAGCTGTTTCAGATATGATGTTTAACTGCACTCAGTATTAAAATGCATTCATATGTACATTGAAATCCAACTGATCGTGTGGATTAATTTGATCCTAATATCCCTCTTTCATCACAAAAGGTTTATTGATCTCTACTTATAAGATCATGGAGGAAACAAAACAGGAGAAACTGCATAGCATAGAGGGAGTCATTTTAGAACCTGGAAATATATGAGAGATATAACTCTTCCAAATATACTTAAGTCCACCTCTGTTCTGTGATATTCTTTAAGGAAATGAAATCTCCCAAATAGAATAACATTTGTTCATTTACTTACTTACTGATTCATTCATTCACTCAACCATCTTATCAGGGCCCTTCTGATCAGCCTGACACTAAGCCCTCATGCAGATGGATGTTGCCGATGTGGTATGCCATAAGTTCTAAGTCATAGTTACTCCAGAGGAAAGAGCACATAAAGGCATAAATATCATTTACACTTTTAGAATTGTATTATCTGACCAGTGAGGCTAATTTATCAGACCCACTCTGAGGCTGAAGTGGCAAAGTACCATTCACTTTAGCATGAGATGCGTTCTTTCTTTCTTTTTTTAAGTAATACACTTGCAGGTTCAAAAAGTTCTCATTTATTTAACTATTTTAACATTGTTACCCTTCTGAATAGAAGCAAAATAACAGAGTACATTTTATCTATAGCAATAATGATAGCAGCATTATGATAATGAATTGGATATTGTAGCCCCCTCCTAAAAGGAAGGAAGAAGAAACTTCAATCTTCACAGCTTCAAGGAACGGAATCCTGCTAACTGCAAGATGAGCACAGAAGCACATTTTTCCTCTGACAGAGCCTCCGATGGAGCTCAATTAAGCTGACACACTGCTTCAACCTTGTATGACCAGAACAGAACTATGCCATGTAGAATGGTGACCCACAGACTCATGGACTCATAAATAGGTGCTCTTTTAATCTCCTAGTTCTGTGGTCATTTCTTACACAATCACAGTCAACTAACTCAGTCCTCATAGAGGAGGCCTCTGCAGTTAACTTTCCCCCCGAGGGAATAATTCAAGAGAGAGCAGGCAGGAAACCACAATGATTTTTTTAAAATAATGGTGCTTCATCTTACTTGTTAGACATCACCAAGTCACTGCTGAGTCTCCCAGGTCAGCCTAAATCAAAAGGAGTCAAATGTTTTCAAACGGCCACAATAATAATGGTGCTAATCACCCTTTTCTTATTTTACTATTGCTTGGTAATAGTTCACTTAATCTAAATGACAACCATAAAAAGTAAATCACGTTTTTATCTACATTTTAGAGATGAGGAAACTGAAGCACATATTTTGAGATATTAGAAAGATATTCTGAGAAAGAAGCAAGATTATGGATAGTAGCTGGTTGTGCTGGATGCTAATCCCAAAGTCTTAACTCCAAATCCTGCATTTAAAATATGCTTTGTAATAAAATTTGAAGCAAAATAAAAAAATACTGGCTAATGAAAATAAAAAATATAACTGTGTTGATTCATAATTACTTCATCACCCTTTCCAGAGATAACTGACTAATGAATGACTCAATGACCACCTGGAAGTAAAAGATCATTGGTTTGTTTAAAATTCTGTCTCTGGAATTTTACTCTACATTTACCAATATCTTGAATATAATTTAATATGATCAAATTAATGAATGACAAGAAGATAGAATGGAGACTAATATACTTGACAATAGACTCAGGATCCTGAAAATTTCATAATATGTCACTGAGATAGTTAGGGTTTATTATACTGATAAACACAGGTAGGATTAATTGAAGGGCACCTTTCTGGTTCTTGGGTCCCTGGTTCTCTAATGGTCATTCCAAGGTGTAGCTTCCTTAGCCAAGATTCACTTCCGGCAAGACATACCTGAGGAGAAGCCACATGGACCCACTGTGCTGCAGCCCTGGGTGCTGGAGCAGCAGTATGGAGACCTCTGCCAGCGCTGAGATGCTGGCACGCTCACTGATTTGGCTTTCCTCCTGCAGTCGCCATCATTGCATGCCTTTTGTGAGATGGAGTAGGATTTTGTGGATTGGTGTTAGACATATAGGGCTTGGACAGGACTGAGCTGGGATGTTTTCTTGATATGCACTTACTCTTTATATAAAACTCTATATACATTTGAATATCTGTGGATTTGTTTCCCTGGTTTACACTGACTAACACAGTCATTATAACACAATTCTAAAATGAAAGAAGTTTTGTGATCAGTTTAAAAGTTGAACATTTGAGTTTTGGATTGGGGAGAAGTGGCTGCATTCTATGAAAACAACATTTGGCAGGTGTGGCAGTTACGTAATCTACCATCAACTTGAGCGAGGGGTAGAGTACAATCTGTTAATCAGGTTGTAGCTTGATGACCTCATTTGGATGTGCAACAGAGATAACTAGCTCACTGGAGGCCAGACACATTCTCTTTGCTGCACACTTCTGCTGACAAAAAACATGGAGCTATGCTGATGGCTCCAGAGTCCTAGAGCAAGAGGAGCTATGTGGAGACCCCTGCCAACACTGAGATGCTTCCACTGCCACTGGATCCACAAGACTTTCCATCCACTGGTCTGTGATCTTCCTGCATTTGACATCATTGAATGCACTGCTTGAGCCTGAAGAGGAATGTATAGACTGGTATCAGACATATGGGATAATATCAGATTTAGGGACTTGATCTGAACTGGGCTGGGATAATTTCTTAATATACAATTACTATTTATATAAAGCTCTTTCTTATACATGTATGAGTGTCTATGAGTTTGTTTCTCTAGTTATCCTGGACAAACACAGCAGATATTGGAGGGTTGGCTAGATAGATAGATAGATAGATAGATAGATAGATAGATAGATAGATAGATAGATAGATATAGAGATATCAAATGGTGATGGGACTTCTGGAACATTGAATAGAAGCCTAGGCTGTCTTAGAAGCAGACATGATGCCACTCAGACCAATTGTAAAAAAAACTAAAAGCAGTGCTGGTTACTTCATTGAAATACGAACATAAATTAGAAATAATTTATTACAGAGAACAGATTAACTAGAATTGCAGGAGTCTTCAAAGACATGCCATAAAAGAAACAATTAAAGGATCTGGGAATGCCTAACTTTGAAAAGAGAAGATAAAAGGACAGCATATTCCCGGGCTCAAATATTAAAGAGCTGATAAATTTTTTTAAAGCATCCTATTTTGTTTGATTTCAGAAAACAAAATTAAAAGAAAGGAACAGAAATGACGGGACATGGATTTTCAGCCAGTGCAAGAATTCTGAAACAATTTCCTACATCTAATAGCAGCCCAGGCTGCCTTACTACACAATGACTTAAGAGTCATGCAAGGGATTCCAGAAGCTGTGAGAATGGTCCCTTGTTAGAGACACTATAGGTAGCTTCCATTTGATGGGAGCGGAGCTGCAACTAAGTGTTTCTAACTCACTTTTAAATTCTAAATGTCTTCAATTTTATGACCCATTGACTCCCTTCTAATCCCGAGGCTAGCTCCACTTAACCAAGCTCAGAAATCAAAATGAAGTATGCCAACACCTCCACCCTTCCCTATCTACTCATTCTTTATCTCGGTACTTTACCTGAACTGATCTTTCCCATCTGATGTGATTCCCAAAGTCATATCCACAGGTTAAGACCAAGTAAAGCCCTAGCATCTCTGAACCTTTGTCTGGAAATTTATCTAATCACCCTGGTTGTTTCCTTAGCACTGTTTATCTCTCTAATACAGCAATGGAAACATCCTGCCTTGTGTTATAATGTTTTGTAACTATATTTGATCTGAATAAAACCCAAAGCTACTTGAAGGCAAGGACAGTGTGCAGTTCAATATTCCTGTGCAAGTTTAAGTGTCATAAGTTCTGGTGACCAAGTCAGTGGTGCCTGGTATTGTGAAACCTGCTGAAAAGTGCTCCAAAGCAAAGATGTCACCTTGAGGACCAAGGTGTACCTGACCGAAGCCATGGTACCTTCAATCACCTCACATGCAAGCAAGAGAGAGGCAGTAGATGAGGAAGCTCAAAGAAGTAGCACCTTTGACTTGTGGCATTGTCAAAGAACTCTGAGAATACTGAGGCTGCCACAGTCTTAGAAAAAGTACATCAAGAAAGCTCCGAAGAAGAGAAGAGGGCAAAACTTCATTTCACTTACCTTCGACATGTGATCAAGAGGGACCAGTCTCTGGAGAAGGACATCATGCTTGGTGTGCTAGTTACCTAGTGAGGTTCTAGCAGAAATATGCTAAGTGGGTGGTTTTAGCAAACATAAATCTATTGTCTTACAGTTTAGGAGAATAGAAGACCCAGGTCAGGCCATCAGGTCTAGGGAAAAACTTCCCTCTGCTGTGGATCCTGTATCTCTTTGAGCCTCTGTCCTTTGCTGAT
Organism: Nesogale talazaci; assembly: GCA_004026705.1. Classification (NCBI taxonomy): domain Eukaryota; kingdom Metazoa; phylum Chordata; class Mammalia; order Afrosoricida; family Tenrecidae; genus Nesogale; species Nesogale talazaci. The sequence goes on along the minus strand of PVJH01027019.1, from coordinate 11,573 downwards.
GTAGTTTGACTCCTCTCTTTTCCCCTCTGCTTCTTTTGCTTGAGTGTTTAATCTCTTTTATACCTCAAAAGAGATCAACTTGAAACATCCCCTACATTAATGCTATATCACTAACATGAGAAACAAACCCCCTGCCCCAAATGGCAAGATAATCAGAGGCTGAGAGGTCAGTTTTATAGTTCATGCTTTTGGAAGGCAAAATTAAACCTATAACAGTTGGTAGAGAGTCACTGAAAAAGAAAGGCAGAGGGAGAATTATACCCAATTCAATGGAACATAACATCACAACATGACTGCCCTATCATACCTGCTCAGGAAATTCAATTGACATCATTGCCAAATATTCTCAATAGTGATATTGGCAGAACCCTTTCAATATGTTGTCATATTAATTTAATTCCTAAAGTAGAATACCTAAGCCTGTTCTCTCGTGACCTAGTTCTTGTTCATTTACTTCTGCCTGATTTTAGTTAATAAATTTAACTAATAACAATTTGCCATTTTTACATGCATGCATGAGTAGCATTAAGCACACTGGCAACATTGTCCAACCATCACTGCTATCTAATTGCAGAACTCTCTCTTCACCCCAGTGAAGCATCATACACTTTAGCCCATCAGTCCCAATACCCGATTCCTCAGCAGTCGCCAATCTGCCACCCTTCTCTAGACTCCGAGTTCTTTTGAAGCTGTTACACAAAGTCTTGCACCAAGTGGTTATCAGCAAATATTGGTGGAATTGAATATAAAATGGAAAAAATATTCACAAAGAGAACTAAAATGCAAGAGATATGTTCTTAAAAGTGTAACGTATTTAACCAGGGCAGTGATGTGGGGGGAAAAGTGTAACGTATTTAAAAACACTATTGTTTCTGAGCATAACACTGGACGGCAAGATGCTAGAGACTGCGAAGCAAGCATTTTGACACAGAAAGTGGTATATAGATTATAAAATGAAAGCAGTGAGTATAAAAACAGGTCAGAAATTAGTTCTGCAAAAGTATCGTTGGAAGAACATCTTTTAAAGTCTAATTTTGCAATTAGAACTTCCTAGTTTCCCTGCAAGCAGGCATAGATAATTAAGATGATAGCAAGCCATCTTAGAAACTGGTCTTGATGAGCTCTCAGGTTTTCCATAAATTGTTCATCTTAATAACTTATTTCTTAATATTCAAAATATTGTTGTTTCTCATTTTGCCTTCTTCAAATGAAACCATTCAATAAAAGAGAGTTTCTTATGTATGTGTTTGCCTGATGAATGGAAGTGGGAGGAGCCACAGGAGTGGGGTCCCATCTCATTAGTCACTTCCAAGCGACAACCTTAGTGAATAATTTTGCTGGCAAAGGAGAGTTCAGAGAATGAATTTTTTTCTTTATACTAATGTTCTTCTCCTTGGTGACATCTGTTAGCTTCACACTAAGATATTTTTCACACCTGCTGTAGGAGAATCTACTCCTGGTGCCTCAGATTCTCTACTAAAATTAGACATCTGGATATTATAACAAAGAAGAACTTATATATACATGTAGTGTTCAGTGTTAAGTGCTCACTAAATGAGGATAATTTTCATATGCATATGTATATGCAAGGGCAATTCAAGTTAATCAAATTCAGTAGCATTAAACTAACTATAAAGCTTCCAATGTACAAAATTCCAACAACTCCTATTTAATACTGCAAAATTAGAAAGGGTTTATATATAATTCCAAACAATCATGAGATTAAAAAATAAGAGAATTAGGCTGAGCCCCGGTGGCTTAGCGGTTGTGCGTGGGACTGCGGCCCACTGGGTTGGAGGTTTAAATCCAGCAGCAAGGCTGGGCCTCCTACTCCCACCACCAGAGGACAGTGATGTCCCAAAAGAAAACAAAAAAAGAGAGAGAGAATTTCCACCCTCTGTGAAAGAAAACTGCATTGAGATATATATATATATATATATATATATATATATATATATGATTATTTTTACTTCTTCCATTTCACTTAACACATTTCTTAACTCATATTTTATTTCTCCATGTATCATTGAAGAAACAGAATAAAGCAGTTTCTCACATTGCTTCAAGTGGAAGTAAGTAGTATGAGACATGTAGAGACAGAGGCAAAAATCTCAGAAAACAACACTGAGTGTCCCCTGCGAGTCACACCCCCAGTGGAAACGTGTTATCTCCTTCCTAGGGGTTATCTTGACAAGGATTTTTTTTAAGTTTTATTGGCATGTATCATGTAAATTAATTGCCCAATCATATTTAAAAGGATTTGTGCAATCATTGTCACAATCAATTGCAGAGCATTTTCTTCTCATACACATTGTTGTTAGCTTCCCCTTTCTCTTCACCCTTCCCAGTCATATGCCTACCCATTTACTGTCCCTATAGATCTATCGATCCTGGATTCATATACAGAAAATCAGACAAAACAAAACACAACCACATAAAACAAAACAAAAATGCCAACAGCATTAACTAGAAAAAACAGGAAAGACTCAATCAGAGAGAAAAGAGAAACTAGTTAAACTCAAACAACTTTAAAATGGGCCAAAGTGGAAATCAAATGATAAGCTATTACATTTCAAGCTACCCACATCTGCCTTAACCAACTTTACGATGCTCTCTGTATGACAGCAAGGTTATTCACATCCTTCACTCTGTATGGTCAAAGGTCATCCACCCAAGACTTAACATCATCCAAAGCCTTCTGCAAACTAGGTGTTCTCCTTTGGGTTTTGGTTTTATCATTTACAACTTTAGATCACAGAGGCTGGTGTGCTTCTTTCATGGGTACTTGGTTTGCACATTACTTACATGGTGGCTTGTTGGGAGAAAGGTCTTTTAGAATCCAGATACTATTCTTTCTGATAGCCAGATATCATCTGGTTTCTTCACCACTTTGCTCTAGAATCCATTTTTTCGGTGGTGTCTTCTTAAAGTCAAGTCTCAAACAGTGTCACAATAAGAAGAATTGTGTATAGAGTGGGGCTATAATTAAGTGTGAGCCCCAAATCTATTCATATACCTATGTTTTATCTTTACCCCTGGCTCATTTTAGAGATTTCATTATTAGTTTATGATAGAGAATATTATAAATCATCCCTCTGGGACATAAGATAATTCTTTTGAAAGTATGATTAATTTAGCCAATAGTATAGAATTTAGCAAACTGTTGAGAAAAGGAAATTTTACAAGCATAAGTTGACTACAAAACACAATACATGAGTTGTTGACTTACAAAGATTAAACTTTTAGGTTGCTGGACATCATTTACACAAACAATGGAGGTTGGTGATAAGGCAAAATTTTCAGCAAAACTCACTCACAAAGGTATAACTATGCCTGTCATAGGAAATCAAGGAGGGCATTAAAATAGTAAATATATGGTAGTCCCACGACACTGTGGGTTGGACACCTCAGGGAACGGGATCTGAAAGAGTCCAAAAACTGCCAATTCCATAGCCTTGAGATAGCAGTCATCTGCTTCCTTTCACACAAGGGCTTTTCAGCCTTACTTCCAAGGGAGTATGTCAGTTACACAAATCTGCTGTGAGTTTGAAGTAAAGCTCAGTTCACTTACTGTGGTTTCCACATCGAATCCTTTGGGCGTGGCCAAGGATGCTGTATACTTTGAAAGAACAGAATATAAGGCTCCAGTGGTCTAGAGCACACACCTGGGTCACCAAGGGCCGGATAGAAGCTAAGTAAGAAATGTCCAATTGGGAACATAGTATCAGGCATATTCTCCCCTTGGATTCTATAGAAGTGTTGTTGAGTGTCCCCCACGCTCCATGGGACACATTACCAATTGTAATGCCATCACCTTCTCTGAGACATACCTGCCACCTTTCTCCAATCTTGGCTTGAATTTCCAATAAGGTTCCTTCATCACTCTCCCAGAAGTGTCTCTTGATTTGGGTGATGTTTGCACAAGGTTGCATGAGGCAACCCAATGACCTTCGCCTTCTTGTGCATCTTAAAAAACTGACCTCAGCTAAGATGAGGCCTCCTCTGTCGCAGTGGTGCTTAGAGTGCACATGAGGAGGGTTCAGTGGCACTAGGCAGGTTGTCTACCTTATGGCTGGGGCCTTGACAGAGATCTTAAGCAGGCCTTTTCATTAGCAATGAATTTATACTAAGGAAATAACTAGAAAGGTGAACCAAAAAAATAAGTGAACATGAATGCTCATTCAAGAGCTGTTTTTATTGGAAAGGTCAAACAAGCCAACTAAACATACAAATTTAACAGATTAGTTAACAAATTATAGGGCATACATTATATATATATTCTTATCGGGGGCTTTTACAGCTCTTATAACAATGCATGCATCAATTGGAGAGTACGTACATTCTATGAAATACCAGACAACCATTATAAAAGCATTACATAACCCTATATTCTAGCCATGGAGAAAAAGGCAAAATGTAAAAATTTAACAACAGTAGGTATAGCAGCACTGAGCTGCAAGCTTAGTGGTCAAATGTTTAAATCTACCAGTCACTTGATGGGAGAAAGTGTGCCAGTCTGATGCCTTAAAGAATTCAGCCTTGGAAACAACCTTTTGAGGCTATTGTATTTTGCCCTGCAATTTCATTATGACAGCTTCAAATAATTTGGGTTTTGTACACTATAAGTCCATTATAATTAAATATTACACATATATATTGAGAAGTTTTCAAGATAAACAATAAAAAGTTAAATCATTAGGTGGTGAATTTCACTATGACAGTTTCAAGTATTTCTGTTTTGTACACTATGAGTCTGTTGTAATTAATTAAATATATATATATATAGAGAGAGAGAGAGAAGTTTTAAATAAAGAAGCAATAAAAAGTTAAATCTCTATGTGCTGGATTTTCTGTTTGTTTATCTCTATCTTCTAGTTTTGCTACCGTGATTATGGATTCCTTAGATAATTTGAATTTAAAATTTTGAAAACTTGTTTCTAGTTCTAAATTATTATTCTTCCTACTCTATTGTCCCTAGCTGAGCATACAAACTGGGGGGGGGGGGGAGAAAGAATGTCCATAATGGATGGGTGTATTGATGGAGAATGACTGTCAAACAGAAGCAGATTTGACGCTTACATAGCTCCATCCTATTTTAAAATACCAGTACTGTGTTGCTAAAAAAAATACTTGTGAATGAAATGTCTTTATTAAGCTTCAATCAAGAGATGAGTCCAATTCATCTCAAACTAAGTGATGGGTCTAAATGATCTTGGTGCTGGTTCTCTTCAGGGGCCAGACTAGAGAACTGTGCATGTTCACTCACACACACGAAGCAGTTTTAAAAGCTTATGGGAAAAACGGAATGAAAAATAGTATACTTTTCCCAGCAGTTCATTTTTTGTTATTCCACAATCGCTAATAAGGATTCCAGTAACAGTGGAATCTAAAACTTGAGGGACTTATCAATCTGTAATGCTCTTGACTGCTGGCTGAAAGGACATTGGAAGTTCAAGTACACGAAGAATATCTTGGGGGAGAGGGGAGTCTGGATATATACTTTTGAAAAAATCAGTCAACAAAAACCCTCTGCAGCAAAATTCTACCCTGACACATATGCGATCACCAAGATTTGGAATAAACTCTTGAGCCATTGGTAAAACACAAATTAAACACATATAAATGGGCAGGACCATGGACCAGTTTTTAAACTGAGATGTTCTGCTTCAGGATGAAGGAGATCTGGACTTGACTCTAGGATTTGGATTGGGTTCAACTCTATTTCACATGTGCTGCTTCTCGGGTCCAAGTAACTGAGACCTAATCATTTAAAGGCAGAACATTAGAACATAAAACTCAAGCCCAAACTACCCAAGCACACATACAGTCTTGAATCGACTAACAGTGGGTATGATTTGAGTTTTCTCATTTCCATTGGCCAAAACAAGTGACATGGCCAAACTTAAAGTCTGTGAGTCTGGAAGGGTGGCTGTCCCAAAGAGAAGGGCAAGCGGATATTGGCTAAATAAAATTTTCAATTATTACAGTAAATTGACCAATGACTGGAAGCAGCCCATGAACTTACCTGAGGAACATTGTAAAAGAAACTTCAATTTATGGGTTACAAATAAATTGAATCATTTCTGACATGAGTATGGTCACATTCTGTCTTTGTTTTACTTCTCTATCTACTTCCTCCCTCTTTCCAAGCTAACCAAATCTTTCAGCAAGTGATGTGTCCAACTGAGGATGAGTACTGTGCTGTTTTAATAAGAATTCTTTGGATAACAATGAAAATAAAACAATTTTTCTCCACATAATCAGACAACTTAATAATAGCAAAGAAGAACCAAAATCAGGTGAATAGTTCTTGGAAAAGAGTACCTGGCTTATGACAAAGGTAAATCTAAGTGAAGTCAAGTTAAAAGCAAGTTCAGCATGCAATTGTTGTTGTTAGTTTTCATTAAAGTGAGCCTGATTATGGAGGAGTGCTGATCCACAGTCTTCAAGTCTGTGGCCTTTTGAGAGCAGATTGCCAGGCCTGTCTCCTGAGGTACATTTGGATGGGTTCAAATTGCCAACCTTTCAACCAACAGCGAAGTGCTTAGCCTGGTCAACTGCTTGCCAGTTTGTGCTGCCATCTCATTTAAACACTGCGCTCTTTACTTCTTAAGAACATCACTAAGAATCACCCCTTCCCCATGTGCTATCCTTCTCTGGCACCATCCACCTCACTCATCCTGTGCTCTCTTTGTTCACCTCCGCCCAACTGCCAGGGTTCTCCAATACTCCTGTGGACTCCTTTGTCCCCAGACAGGTGGGTGTGCGAGGTTGTCTTACAAAAAACAAAAGGGAAAAGAGGGCAGATTTTCTTGAGAAACGTTGAATATACCCAGTGGTACAAAGACCAGAAGGTAAGCACAGTCAGAGCGAGTGACATGGTTCTCTCATTGGCATGGTTCTAGGACACGTAACCACACGATAGACTACTTATATGAATTTCACATTTTCCAAGGGGGAAAAAATGTAAGTAGAAAGTTAGGGGAAGCAAATGAAGTGCTACGAACTTTGCTGAAATTCATCTCTTTTCTGAGGCTTCTTCCTCTTTTTCCTCTGTTCACGTATACGACAGGGTGGTCACACTCTGAGTCACTGTAAAGAGAATGAGCAGTCAAGGTATTTAAGTCGGAGAAGAGAAAGGAATGGAGGGTTTGCCGCTTCCCCTCTCACTAGACAACAGAACAGTTCCTGTCTAAACCAATCTCACTTCCTTTCTTCAATTCCCGAATTGGCAACACAGCTTGTGAATGTGAAATTCTGTCAGGGAGAGAAAATTCATATAGTTCCCCCTAAAACATACCATAGAAAAGCATCAAACTTAAGGGGATGGGAAAATTAAAGAGCAAGTTGGGTAAGAAAAACACAGCCAAAGACCTCACTTTGGCAGATTTGAAAGCCTATCACAACATCCATGATAATCAAAACAGTCTGGTAATGGTTTAACAACAGATACAAAGACCAATGTGAAATCATTGAAAATCCAGACATAAATCTGCCCACCAATAGACAGTTGATGTATAACAAAGGTACAGTGTCAATTATTGAAGAAGAGAGAAGCTCTTTAATAAACGGTGCTGGTGAAACTGAATATCCACTTGCAGAAATGTGAAACAGGATCAATATCTCACACTATATGTGAAAGCTAAGACAAAAGACCTAAAGGTAAAAACCAAAACTATCAAGGTCATAAAAGAAAAAATAGGGACAGATTTAGAGGCTCTAGTTGATGGCAAAAATCGACTATTCCGCATACTTAAAAATGCGCATACAGAAGAAGATAAACTGCACAACTGGGACCTTTCCTTAGATCGAAAGGCACTCAAAAGGTGACTGAGACGGGGCTTTCTCAACGTAGAGCGAGTCAGGGGACCCTGACTGGAGTTCAGTCCAGGGGTGCAGCTCCTTCAGGACCTTCTTTTCTGGTGGGGCACAACTCAAGGGGAGAAGAAACAACTGCAGGCATCTACCACTAATCAAAACTTGGAATATGTGGAATATGAGTCTAGGAACACTGAAAATCATCAAACATGAATTAGAACATAAAAGCATCAATATCCTAAGAGTTAATGAGTTAAAAAAAAAAAAGATTGGTATTGGTCCTTTTGAATCAGAAAACCAGATGATTTGCTATGCCAGGAATGACCTAATAACATTTTATCATGCATTTACCTTGTTTCCCATCTTGGTGGTTCCCTGGATTTCTATAGCACTGCCCCCTCACCCTGCCAAAAACAAACACATTCACCACCTTCATGTCAATACCAATAGGCCAGAGCAGAACTGTCCCTGGGGGTTCTGCGGCTGTGAACCATTTTGCTTTGGGGTTCTTTTTTAGCAGTTTCATTGGCATACAATTCACACATTACACAATTCAATAGTTCGATCATATCGCCACAATTACCCAAGACTGTAAATCTTTGGGGGAGTAGAAAGTCTCATTTTTTCTCCTGACTATAGCACCAAATACCACCTGTTAACTTGCAGTGATACCAAGGAAGTAAATCATATCACTATCTACTCGGGAAGTTAAGATGTGCCATGGAGGCAACAGTAAAAGCTTCCTTCCCTACTCTTACTCCATGAGGCAATCTTATTTTTCTACCTCCGGAACACATGTACACCTAGCTACTTTCCCTCACCTCCTCAGTAGAAAGTCTGGCCTCCATCACGCCCATCTCTCACCAGCGCTGCCACAAAAATCTCAAAAGTGGCTTCCCTGCTTCTACAATAAAAACAAAACAAAAGCAATGCGTGGCCAACACATGGATTCTGGATCCTATAGTTTGTAAGGTAGAGGACTGCTTCTAACTTCTGCTCTTGGTTCTGCCAAACACTTTTTCACCCAATATAGGAACGCCCTTCACATGTCATTTGCTCAGAAAGCTGCAATGGTGTCCTATTGAATTCAAAAGAAAAATCCTGAGGGCATCGTACGATCTGGTTCCTCTATCCTGCACTATACTACAATCCCTCTGCTCTTTCAGGTTCCGCTGTTGTCTAGCTTAAAATTAAAGCACGGCCAAGGTGGCTTCTGCTCATAGTGATCCTAGAAGATAAAATGGAATGGCTCCTTAAGGCTTCTGAGGCGGCATCTTTTTTTTTTTTTTCCACATCACTGTCCTGGTGGGAGTAGGAAGCCCAGCCTTGCTCCTGGAGAGCTGCTGCTGGATTCGAACCGTCAACTCCGTGGACTGCAGCCCCGCACACAACCACTGCACCACCGGGGCTCAGCTCTGAGACTCCATCTTTACAGGAGCAGACAGCTTCATCTTTTTCTCACAGAGCAACGATGCGTTCTGACCACCGAAAGATAAGCAACCTGGCACTTAACCCACTGCTCCACCAAAACGCCTTTCCAACGAAAGTGGCTCTATTACTTATCAGCGCACTTCCTCCATTAAGTTGTACTCTTATCTTTATAATCATGCCTGTAACCATATGGCTACTTGTTTAATATCGTTCTCCTCCATCGGGCTATAAGTTCCATGATATCAGGAACGATGTTCATTTTCCCCAGTGTCTGACATCATGCTTGGGCAAAAATGAACTCTTATATGAGATATGAGACTCCTTCTAAGGATATTTTCTATACAATTTTATGGGGTTTTTCAATTGAGTGGTTTTTCATAAAGCTTCTTGTTAACTATCCCATTGTTTAATAAGAAGTACACAACGCTCTGTGGAGCCCTGGTGGTGGAGGGCTGTGATCTTCATGGTCAGAGGTTTAAAACCACCAGCATCCTCATGGCAGAGACTGGGCTTTCAACTCCCATAGACTGTTGCCGTTTTGGAAAGCCGCAGGGGCTCGCTAGGAGTCAGCACTGACTCTGGTGAGACACAATGGTCTATCAGAATAAATGTGATAAAATGCACATCACCCAAGCTCTTAAGAAATTGTTACTCGCTTTTGCTATTAGAAGTAAACTTGTCATCTCTGGATGACAAAGTCCTTTCCTTTTCTTGAAATTTCCTCGAGAGAAACTCAGAAGTGGGAATCACAAAATTTTAGCATTTTCATAATTTTTACCCATAGGAATGCCACCTTTTCTTTAAGTGTATTATAACAGATTACCTCTGAATCCACTTCCATCAAATATGTTCTGGTGCATAACTGTACTATGTAGAATTTCCAACTCTGCAACTCTTTATAGGACAGCCCCATATTTCACCCCTAGTGTGGCGAGTGGATTTGAACCACCAACCTTGAGGTAAGTAGACCCTTGCTTATCTGAGAATACCACCCCCAGAATGACAGATCTGGGCAAAACTGGTCTTATTTTTCAAATGCTTACCAAAAACTTATCTACTATATATGACCATCAGGCCTTGCCAAAAAGTCCTCCCATCTAGGTCACATACTCACTTGAGAAGTCAAAACAGTATCGACAGTAGTAAAGTCTAATTTCTTATACGTCCTAAGAACATTTTCCATTATATTTTATGTGCAGTAAAATTATAATGACACCAAGATGTCTGTTGGAGAGATATGGTTACATGAATATGACAACATAAATCTCACCTGGAGCCCGGGTTTGTAATTGACTCACCATCAATGAAAAGTAATAAAATGTCTTGTTCTTTTAACTTGTAACTGGCAGCCAGAAACTCATTGCCTGCCTACAAGGATGTACTATATATTACAAAAACTTCAGTTGTAAACAATGTAATGTTTAACACAATACTTTACAAAGAAAAGATGCTAGAATCTTAAATGATTTTTAAAGTACTTTATTTTGGAGAAAATATACTTTAACTTTATTATTTTTTAAAAAGCATCTTACTGATTTCATACAATTCATCACAATCAATACATTCCTCCAATGTGTCAAGCACTTTTGCCATCATCATTTTCTTTTTCCTTTTTTTTTGTGGGGGGGGGGAACATCACTGCCCTGGTGGGAGTAGGAAGCCCAGCCTTGCTCCTGGAGAGCTGCTGCTGGATTTGAACCGCCAATCCCGTGAGCCACAGTCATGCACACAACCACTATGCCACCGGGGCTCAGCCCACCATCATCATTTTCAAAGCTTTCTCTTCCCACTTGAGCCCATTTCTTTCTGCTCCCTCCCCCATCCACCCTCCTCCATGAACCCTTGATAAGTTATAGATCATTATTTCCATATCTTACATCAGGTCTCCGTCACCCCTCACCCACTTTTCCATTATATGACCCTCTGGGAGGGTTCTAGTTTGATCCTTGTGATCCATTCCCCCTTCCTCCCCTCACCCTCCCCAAATCCTTCTGGTATCTCCACTTTCCTTGTTGGTCCAGAGGAGTTTATCTACCTTGGATTCCTTGTGTTGTGGGCTCTTATCTGTAGCAGTGTTCATGCTCTGGTCTAATCTGATTTGTAAGATAGAACTGAGGTCATGAGAGTGGAGTGAAGGAAACACCAAAGAACTAGAGGAAAGTTGTGTGCTTCATGGATGGTATACTGGATCATCTCTTCCTTGTGACCCCTCTGTGAATAGATGTCCAATTGTCTACAGATGGGCATTGGGTCTCCACTCCATGCCCTATCCCCATATCTTTGGTATGGTTTTATTCTGGGTTTTAGATACCTGATACTAGATC